>CM028242.1:31057485-31189460 GCA_016432835.1 Brassica nigra
TAGCCATCACTAGTTTGAACCGCGCATTCAGCGGGCCGGCTTCGTCTTCCCTTAAAGCTAGGCTCCATAGGTCCACGTCGGACGTTTCTGTCCATGAACATGGAGTATTGTTTGAGAAAGCGAGGCCAGTTGGCGGAAGCTTAGATGGAGTTCCTTTTGAGCCGGAGAACCATTGGTAGCGCCTTTGAGGTGCTCGGCGAAGAGAAGACAATGACCAGCGTCTCGTTCGCTCTGGGGAGTTTGCACCTACCCATTGCGATCTGGAAGGACTGCGAGGTGCGACTTAGGATCGTGATTACCCGTCATAGACCGGATTTTGATTTTCCGGTCTGAGATCGTGTTTCCGTGATCCGGCGGTGAATGGCGTTTTCGATGCTTCCTCGAAGTCATCGATCTCGGGCGGAACTGGTGCGCTGGTGGTGGATTCGCGATTTCGCGCTTTCACCTCGGCCCGCGGTCTTTTGAGAGATTCGTGGAGATCATGGATCTAGTCATTGCCACCGGCGTTTCTCGAGTTTGTATGCGGCTGAGTCGCGATGGATCCGAGCTTGATCCTCCGCGAGTTCTTCCTTCACAATCCAGTAGAGGTCTTCCTCCTCTTCTGTCATGGGCCTCTCGAAGGCCGTCTGCGCACGAGGATTGGCCGGGTTCTCTCGAGGTGGATGTCAGCGTCTTCATCGGAAGGATCCGATTGATCGCTGATACCAGATTGATCTTTCGGCGTCGCTTTCCTTGTTTCCGTGGCGAGGGTGGAAGGTTCTATGAGGTCGTTTGCTGTCCTTTTGGAGCCGTTTCCTCGGGAGTGGACTCTTTCGGGGCATCTTTTTCTCGTTCTCCGGGAGATCCGAAGTCGAGTCTGCTACAGCGCGTGCCTTGATTGGATCAGCGGCAGCTTGCTCCCGCGGATTAAGGTGCCGACCTGTTTTGCGGCGAGGTTATCAGCTTGTCCTGTTGTTCCGCCACCCTGGCGGAGGCGAACAGTTCCTTCATCTGTCGGCGCCTCTGTTTGCATCAGCAGTGACTGTGGACGTATCTCCAGTTGGAGTCTTCTCAACGTTGGCATCGACGGGTGTTCCGTCTAGCGTTGGCTGGTCTTTGGTGACGTCAGTAGACATGATCGAGCGTGTGCAGTTGCGAGATAGATAGATCCGTAACCCCCCTTCTAAGCCAAACTGTGGGAACCGAAATTCACACCGCCAATTTCCGATAAACGATTTGAGGAAAACCGAGTTAACCCGATCTTCCTTGAAGGTCCCGGATATCTGCTGGGCCAAACACGATACAATCAATGGAGATTAAAGTTGTAAAAATAAAAATCGTAAGAAAAGAGCGAAAGAGATCTTATTTCTGAATTCTCGTTTGAGCGTGTACAACAAGAAAAGAAATCGGCTACAAGAGCTGTCGAAAGTCCGCTAGTCCGCCTAAGTCTATCCTAGTTGAGTCGCAGCTCGCTAGTGAAAAACAGAAAAGAATGCTAATATCGCTCTAAGTGCTAAGTGCTCTGGAAGTTTTGTGTGTTTTTTTACTCCTTGCCCAAAGCTCTCCTTATATACTCCTCTTAAGACGGTCTATCTTCCTTCGGGCTGAATCGGGCTTTTTCCATTTTCTTCCATCTTCGTGTTTATCGGAAACTTTACATTTATCTTCGGAAAACTTGACATTTATCTTCTGGAAACTTGACATTTATCTCTTATGTGAGGATAAGGATAAACCGGCATAGTTATCCTTCCTTTTCCGAATATCGTAAGTGGACCGTTTTGGTCATGTCGGGCTACTTAGATGTTTTTACGGGTTTTTCGAAAGAATAGTCTTTGAAGGTTTCGCATTTCGAAGGAACCCCAATTCATATAGTCGATGTCTGGTGTTTAGAATAACCGTGATCGCTTTTATACGACTAATTGAGATCCATTCATCGTCGAACCTTTTAAGATCTTCCGAGATTCCTCGAGTATCGGATCGAGATGGACTTGGATTTGTAGACTTTCCGCCTTCAAGGGTTTGAGTAATGAGGTTTCAACTTGGAAGTTCAAAATATGAACTTTTAAACAATCGAGAAGGCTTTCGGTAGAATCATTGTAGTTCTTGGACAATCCGGACATGGGTTTAAGGACCAAGATGCTGTCATTGCCCGAGATCACAGACGATTGCACAGATGGGCGCCAGGACCCTTGCCGACAGCAGACGGGAGACGACGCCAGATGGGAGACGGCCGACGGAGGACAAACTGCCGCCGGCACGGCAGGCACGCGGCGGCGCCAGCCGCCGGCGCCAGGCACGGGGCGTCTGCCCCGGGCGCCATATCTGCCGCCGACACCAGACGCGTGGCGTGGTGCCACCGGCGCCAGGCACGGCGTATGCGTCTATGGCCCGGCCTGTTGCCGCCCGGCAGGCGCCATGTGACCAGCGCGGCGCCAGGTAATGGCGTATGTCCTGCCGCCGGCGCCAGGCGGCGTATGTTCTGCCGCGGCAGGCGCTGGGTGGCCTGCCGCGCGCACCGGGCGCCCGCCGCGCCAGGCGTCCTGCCGTCCGTGCCGTGTCCCGCTTCTGCCGGTGCATGCTGTTGCTTGCCTTCGTTGATCCCCGGGGCTCGCGGTCCGTTCATGCCTTCCCGTGAGTTCATCGAGTGTCGATCCGTTTCTTGGTTTTGATCGTCACTTAGTTTTCTTTCGAGGACTTTCGGGTGACGATTTTGTCGTTGACCGATTTTGACCCCAACAGCTCATCTCCCGCTGTAAGGCCGGAAGCATGGAGGGAGATAATTCAGCAATAAGGTCGGCCAGGACCCGCGACTTGATAGCAAAGGCAGGCCGGAAGATAACATCGTACTCTCCCAGCTCCACTGCCCATTTGGCAAGGTGTCCGGGTACTCTAGGCTTGTGGAGGACTGCTTTGATAGCATACGAAGTCACTACTACAATTCGATGGGCCTAGAAGTAGGAGTGTAGTTTGCGGGCTGTCGTGACCAGTGCTAATGCTAGCTTCTCGAGATGATTATAACGAGTCTCGGCATCCAGAAATGATTTGCTTACATAGTAGATGGGGTGCTGCTTCCTACCTTCTTTCCTTACAAGGACTCCGCTTACTGCATGTTCCGACACTTCCAGGTACGGTAGCAAGATCTTTCCGTCGAGAGGCTTTGATAGGAGAGGTGGAATAGTCAGATTAATCTTCATATCATCAAGGGCCTGCTCTCACTTATTACTCCATTGGAAGTCTTGAGGATTCTTCAGAGCCTCAAAGAATGCATGAGATTTATCGGACAGTCTGGAGATAAACCTACTCAACGCGGCCATTTGGCCTGTCACTCTTGGCACCTCTTTCACGTTTCGAGGAGAAGGTATCAACTGGGTAGCCCTTATCTGCTCTGAGTTAGCCTCTATTCCCCGGTTGGTGACTATGTACCCGAGGAACTTTCCGGAGCTGACTCCGAAAGAACACTTTGTGGGGTTGAGCTTCATGTGGTATTTCCTTAGCGTGGTAAAGGCTTGCTGCAGATAAGAGATATGGTCTTCTGCCTTGAGGGACTTGACCAACATGTCGTCAATATAGACCTCCATGGTTTGTCCTATCTGATCTACGAACATCATGTTTACCAGCCTCTGGTAGGTAGACCCGGGGTTTTTTAATCCGAAAGGCATGACCTTATAGGAGTAGATGCCCCTGGATGTCATGAAGGAGGTCTTCTCCTGGTCCTCCGGATGCATAAGGATCTGGTTGTAGCTCGAGAATGCATCCATGAAGCTCATGATTTGATGTCCTGCGGTGGCATCAACTAGCTTGTCTATGTGAGGAAGGGGAAAGGGATCCTTAGGACACGACTTGTTGAGATATGTAAAATCGATACAGACTCTCCACTTCCCATTCTTCTTCTTCACTACGACCACGTTGGCCAGCCACTCTGGATACTGGACTTCCCGTATGAACCCGGCGTCGAGCAGGTTCCTTACTTCCTTGTTGATAATTTCGTCCCTTTCTGGGGCGAATTTCCTTCTTTTCTGTCGAACGGGTGGATACTGGGGATCCACTTGTAACTTGTGCATGATGACCTCAGGGTTGATTCTTGGCATGTCTTCGTGAGACCACGCGAAACAGTCAAAGTTAGATCTTAGGAAGTCTTTCAGCCTCCGTCTCGATCCTTCTGGGAGCTTGGACCCTATTTGTAGGCTTCGCGTCGCATCTCCTTCTACCAAGGGCACCTCGTGCATGTCTTCTACTTCCGGCTTTTCTGCGTGCGAAGCTGGAAGCTTTTTCTGTAATTGCTATAAGACCTTGGTCTTCCCCTTTAGGGTGGTCTGATAGCAGGCTCTGGAATTCTCCTGATCCCCTCTGATCATTTGGATGCCCAGGGGGTCGGGAATTTTACCAGTTGATGGAGAGTCGAAGCTACGGCTCCCATATTATGGATCCAGGGTCTTCCGAGTATGATGTTGTAGGAAGAAGGACAGTCGATGACCAGGAAATTGGTAGGTAGATTGATTCCTTCGGCGTACACTGGGAGGATGACTTCTCCTAGGGTTTGCTTTTCTTCTCCGCTAGAGCCTATGAGCAGGGTGACCTTCTTTGTCAAGGCTCCTTCTTCCAGTCCTAGATCAGAGTAGGCGGATTGGAAGATGATGTTACTGGAGCTACTATTGTCTATCAATATTTGTTTCACCAAGCAATTTGCTACAGTGAGTGAGACAGCCAGGGCGTCGTGATGGGGAGCAAGGACTTTCTCCTGCTCGTTGGCGGTGAACCTGATCTCATTGGTACCCAGGAGCATGCGCTTCCGATCTCCTATTTCCTGACCATTCCTGGCGTATCTGGTGATCCTCTTTGCGGCTGCATGGCTGATCCCACTTATTTCTAAGCCACCTGTGATAACGTGTATCACCCTATCTTGGTGTGGAGGCGAAGCAGGGTTTGCTTTAGTGGGCTGTTTGTGCTTCCTTTGGTCAGCAGATCCTTGGCCTTGTCAGAGAGGAACTCTGTTAGGTGTCCTTTCTTGAGGAGTTCGTTAACCTCTATCCTTAGAGCGATGCAATCTTCCGTCATATGACCGTGGTCATTGTATAAGTCGCACAAGCGGTTAGGGTTTCGATCGAAGTCGGAGGCCTTCATCTTCGGGGGCTGATGACAGGACTTTTCTAAGGTCCTAATCAAATGTTGTAGAATACAAGATGTCAATCCAATTCTAAGAGATTCTAATGCAAAGGGAATGCAACTTCATGCTTAATCTAAGTGCAATCAAGATTTGAGGATGATTATGAAACTAAGACAATATAAAAAATGCAATAAAAGATTGAACTTTCTTTCTCAATGAGGCAAGGGGGTTCTTGGGACAAGGGAATTGACTTTGGGTGATCAAGGTTCAATCCTAGATGCTAACTTTTCAATCAATCTAATTCCTTATGCCTAGACAACAAAACTAAGCAAGCTCTATCTCTAGATGGATGCTCTTCTGCAATGATCACCCAAGTACACCAAATCTCTTTGGCTGTAATGGTCAAAGCAAACATGGAGAATGAGTCTAATAGCAATCCTAGCTCCTTTGACAACTAATCTCTTAGGCAAAGCAAGCTAAAAGCATAGATGAGTTGGTTCAGGCATTTCATAGAACACCTTTCGGGCATGAAATGCCTATGGCTCTATGTCTGAGAGGCCAACTCAAATATAGCTTGAAGAACACCAAATCAATGCAAGGAGATGATAGATCTAACACTAAGCACCTTGGATCTACACTTAATCACCCTTAGTCTCCCAAGCCCATGAACCCTAGATAGATCTACTCACTAATAGCCATGGAAAACCTCAAAATCAATGATGATTCAAGGCTAAACATGATTAGAGAAGAAGATAATCTATTAAACACAAAAGAAATGAGATAAAAGGATCAAGGATCCAAACTTTCTTCAAGATCTTATTATGTTTTTGAGAGAAAAGAAGTTCTATCTCTTAATGAGATTACAAGAGTATATATAGGAGGCTTGAAAGCCCTTGAAATCATAAAACAAAATTACTAAAATGTCCTTGAGCCAAATTGGTCTAAGCCAATGAGAATGGATCTTGAAATTCGGTCAGGGGAGACTCGGAGCCATCCAACCCGGTCCTGGTTACCTGGCCGTCCAGCTCTTGGCCTCTGTCCAGCCCGTCCGGGTGCTGTTCCCCGGTTCTTCGTCCCCGGCCGTCCGGATGCCTTGATCCGTCTCTTCCCGTCCGGCTTCACCAACCCGGACTTGTCTACCCGGTCTGGTCACCTTCAGCACAAGCCAAACGACCGGGTACCTGTCCCAGGCTCAGTCATCCCGGACTGGACCACTTCCATCCATCTGTCCTTTTCCCGGCCGGCTGTCTCTACCCGGCTGTCTCTACCCGGCCATCCTGACATGCTTCAAGTGAATTGATCATAACTTCTCCAATACAGGTCCAAATGACTTGAAACCACTTCCATTGAAAGCTAACTCGATTTTCTGTGTCTCCACAAAAGCAGCAGGAGACATCTCTAAGACCTCTGTCCATGCTCATCTTTTCTTGACCAGATCATGGTTTGACTTCTCTTTTCATGGCCAAACATGATACTTCATCTCTTTGGGGCCATAAGGCTTCCAAACACCACAAATCACACCAAAGCATACTCCAACACCTGATAAGGACAAATGAATGCAAAATGGACCTAAACATGCCTAATGCCTAACTTATATGATCAAAATGCATAAGATATGGATGCTAAAAACATGTAAATATGCAAGATATCAACTCCCCCACACTAGACCTTTACTTGTCCTCAAGTAATTTTTTCAAAACACAAGGAGGAGAGACATAGAGATGGAAACAAAGCCAAAAGAAACACTCATAGCACTCAACTTGACATCCTAAAGAAACATAGCAAATAGCATGAGCAAAACTTCCTATTATGCTCTAGCTTCACAAGGCCTATCAATGACTCTTATGCCTCTACACAAGATGCAATGCTTATCAACCAACAAGTTCTCTTAACCAGCCCTCACATTGATTCACACACACACACACAAGGTGAAGTCTCACATATGGGCACATGATCTCAATCATTTGGCTAGGTGATCAAATGGTCTAATATGGATGATAATGGGGTTTCAATGCATCATTTCAAGGTGGCAATCACTCAAAATCAAGGAGCTTGATCATTATGCAAAATTTATCTAAGACTAGGAGCAATTCATGCATACATGGATCCATCCTCATCATTCTACCCAATTCCTAAGTGATTACAAGATCTACCCCCTTTATTCATCCCATAACCCAAAATGAAAATATTCTCACATCACTCACCCAATGAACAACTTTCTTTCCTTTGAAATTCAACCCTAAGGACCTCTAATCACTTCACTAAGCTCTAACTCTTTAGTTTTTCCTTCCCACTATCTTATTGAATCTTTATTTTTTTTTTTTCTTTTCTTTTCTTTTTCTTTTCTTTCCTTTTTTTTTTACATGAAGGGGGAAGGTCAAAACATTACACAAGAGCTTTTCATTTTTCATTTCTAGGTCCTTAGGGTTTTCTTTCTCACAACTTTCTTTGTTCATCAATCTCAACATTATCATATCCCAAACCCAAAATGTAAACCATTAGGGAACAAAAACTTCACTCACCATCCTAGAAGCTAGCTCAAATCATGACCCTATGCTAGCAAGAGATGAGAACAAATCCATGTCGCTCCCAATACTCTCAAGATTTTGCACATGACAAGCTATTAAAAGAGGCCTCACTCAAGCAAATCAATGTAGGCTTCAAAGAATGGATAGGGTTCAAGGGTAAGGGAGTGCCATTTGGGTTAACAAAGGGTGGGACAATGGAGAAAGATAACCCAAATGTGTATGAGATCCATGACTAAGTATGCAAATGCCCATATGCAAGAGAAATTAAGTTCATTCGAGTCTAAGTTCAGGATGGAGCTGGTCTTAAGAACAATGCCAATATCAAGCAAGCAAGAAAGTTTCAAGAAGAGCTTTCAAGGCTCAAAGCATGCAAGCCTTTCAAAAGATGCTTAAGATACTTGATATGTTTAACTAGGGTGCCAAATTCAGTGTAAACAAGTGTTCTTTACAAGGCAATGCTCCATATGCAAATGAATGCAACCTATATGCTCTAGACTCAATCTTAAGGATGCAAGTGATGCAATCTACATGATTCAAAAATTAAATTTTTTTATATGCAAATATGAATGAACAATGCAATGCAGGAGACTCAAAATCACAAAGCAAACAGGATCAAATACTTGGTACCTCCCCCACACTTAAATCACACAGTCTCTGTGTGAGTAAGAGAGAAAGAGATACCCCAACAAGACAAAAACAAATGTATATACAAGAAGGGTTGGAGTGATACCTAAGAAGGGTGTTTGGGTGTGGTGTTTGGTTCATAGCAACTAGAGGAGGCTGCTACATGGATCATGGGGCTTAAGTGGTTCACCACCATTCTTCTCTCCTCTAGTGCTTGGCTCAACCTGAAAACCTTGACCACTTTTATTAAAAAAACTTAAAAGGAAAATTGAAATTTCAAAGCTATGTACAAGGATAACCATGGGACTTCCTCCCAAGTGAGCTTGTTTTGAGTCACTTAGCTTGACTACCTTGTCTCTTGAACTAGTGAGAAGGAGGATCCTTCCCACCTTCAAGTGTGATGGTGAGGACCTGAGAGAGAAGCTCTTGAAGCTTGATTGGGTCATCTTGGAGTTGAGGAGTGATGATGGCTCTAGCACTTGAGAATGGTGTGGACCTGCCCTTATGCTTGATCTTGTACTCAATGGCTCCATCCTTGAGCTTCTTTGGATGGAGAGTGAGAGTGTGTGAGAGCAAATCAAGAGGTGGAGGATGAGGCTCTTTCACTATCTTCTTCTTGCCATGAGTGGCCTTTGAGGCTCCACCCATCCCTCTCTTTAGCACTTTCCAAGTGCTCAACACACAACTCCTTAGAACACTCTCCATCAAGACCTTCTTTCTTACCAACAACCTCTTCATCTTGGGGCTTCTCAACAGCTTGTACATCACAAGTGATTGTCCCACAATAGTCTGATTCTAGTGGAGGCTGGAGAGGATAGGAGACAGCTTTGTTGACATGCATGAGAGTGACCTTCTTGTTGGGAAAGTCAATGCAAGCCCCAACTGTTGTGAGGAAAGGAGTGCCAAGGATCAAAGGGACTCTTTCTTCAGATGCCATCTTCAAAACAGTGAGGTCAATAGGTATGGTGCAGGATCCAATCTTCAAGGGAAAGTCCTTGATTATGCCAAGTGGGGTTGTAGAAGAGGAATCCCCAAAGGTGAGAGGAGGAGTATCTGTTTCCATGCTTTCAATCCCAATACTCTGCACCATATCCAAGGAGATGACATTCACACTAGCTCCACTATCAACAAGAGCATCATCCATAGTTAGCTTACCAAGAGAGCAAGACAAGTTGAACTTCCCTTGAGACTCAAGCTTAGGGAGAGACTTTGGAGGGATTGGTGGATCAATCTTCAGAAGTGAGATGTCCAAAAGTTCAGCCACTTCAGCTTGGTGGGTGAGAATGTCCTTTATGAGCATCATTTGGACATGAGCAGTCTGCATATTGGTGATCTCTGGAAGCTTGACTCCAATATTACTGAGGTCTTTTCTGAATTTGGAGACCACTTTTTTCTGAGCTTTGGTGAGGAACCTTTGAGGGAAAGGGAGCTTATCATATGGTGATAGCTCAACCTCATTGTCTTCTTCCTTCACTTATTTCAGCTTGGGGTTAGCACTCTTCTCAACTTGTGTCTCAACCTTAGGCTCATCAATCTTCAGAATCTTTCCTTGAACTTTCTTATCAGCTCTCTGCACAACTCTAGCTTCAGTTGTGGCCACAACCAGTCTCTTCTCATTTGCAATCTGATTTCCAAGCACTAGCCTCTCAATCTCATCAACATCATTCTTATGATCACTCAACGCAATCCTTGAAGAAGTGGAGAGGATAACATTACAATTCTCCTTAGGGTTCTTCTCTGGTTTTCCTGGTAGAGATCCCATTGGGCTCTTGGAGGATGAAGACATAGAAGCAACCTGGCTCTCCAAAGCTTTTAGATGAGAGGCAAGTTGCATGTACTTGTTGTTGAGATCAGAATAAGTTCCATCAATCTTGGCATGGATATTCTTGAACTCATCTCCAATGCTCCTAGCATTCTTCTCTTGAGCTTCTAAGAGTTGCTTGAACATGGACTCCAAATTTGAACTTGGAGCCTGAGCTGGAGAAGAGCTTCCTTGGGGCTGAGTAGGCTGGTTTGCTTGGTAACCTCCTTGTTGATTGTTGTAGTAAGGTCTTTGCTGGTAGTTGTTTTGGTATTGGAAGTTGGGCTCTTTCCTATACCATGTGCCATTCGAATTGATGAAGCACAGCTCCTCTTGACCTTCTACACCATGAACTTATGTAGTCCTAGCAGGCTGTTTCTGTTGTTGGTTCCCAATGGAGTTAAGCTGCTCTTGCTTGGCCTTTTCTACAAGAAGCTTGTCCAACTTTTCTCGGAGAGATTTCAGGCCTTTCTTGTGTGCGGATCATCTTCATCAGTGCCTCTGTTGGCCCTATCATGCTCCTCACTGTAGACTGAGTCACTCCTGGCCATGTTCTCCACCAGCTCCTCAGCATCCTGCTCAGTTCTGCCCAAGAAGAACCCATTGCTGGCTGTGTCCAATCTGCTCCTGAACTCTGGTAGAGCACCTCTGTAGAAGGTACTAAGCAAAATCTCCTTGGTGAAGCCATGATGTGGGCATTGAGACCAATAGCCCTTGAACCTCTCCCATGCTTCACTAAAGCTCTCAAGGTTCTTCTGCTGAAAGCTAGAGATCTCATTTCTGATCTTGGCTGTTCTTGAGGTAGAGAAGAATTTCTCTAGGAATACCCTCTTGCACTCATTCCAAGTTGTGATAGAGTCACTTGGAAGAGCCTTCTCCCATAGATGTGCCTTGTCTCCCAAAGAGAAGGGAAACAACCTCAGCTTGAAAGCATCTTCAGAGACTCCATTAATCTTGGACAAGCTACAGTAGCTATCAAATGTGTCCAAGTGATCAAGGGATCCTCCACAGCAAGGCCATGAAACTTGTTGTTCTCAATCAAATGCAGCAGCCCTGATTTGATCTCAAAGTTTTGTTCTCCACAGCTGGTGCCCTTATCCCCAACCTATGACCATGAATGTGAGGTTGATCATAGGCTCCAATGGCTCTAGCTTGGCTGTGGTTGTTGTGGCTGGTGCTGTGGTCTTATGTTGTCAGCTCTTGGACCATTGCCCCTAGGGCATCACCATCTTGAGGCAGATTCTCCATCTCAAACCCCAACCTTTGTAGATGAGCCTGTTGCTCTACTTCTCTTCTTTGTCTTGCTATCTCCTTTCAAGTGCAGCAATCTCTTCAACAGTAGGAACCAAGTTAGATGCCCTCTGCTTCTTGTGATCATACACCTGAAAGTCAAAGATAGAAGAGGCAAGAACCAATATCACAAGATAAAATAAAATAAAATGACTTAGTCTAAAGCAAATAACTAAATCCCAATGTCAAAATCAACTTAGAACTTGGCAACGGCGCCAATTTGATGACAGGACTTTTCTAAGGTCCTAATCAAATGTTGTAGAATACAAGATGTCAATCCAATTCTAAGAGATTCTAATGCAAAGGGAATGCAACTTCATGCTTAATCTAAGTGCAATCAAGATGAGAGGATGATTATGAAACTAAGACAATATAAAAATGCAATAAAAGATTGAACTTTCTTTCTGAATGAGGCAAGGGGGTTCTTGGGACAAGGGAATTGACTTTGGGTGATCAAGGTTCAATCCTAGATGCTAACTTTTCAATCAATCTAATTCCTTATGCCTAGACAACAAAACTAAGCAAGCTCTATCTCTAGATGGATGCTCTTCTGCAATGATCACCCAAGTACACCAAATCTCTTTGGCTGTAATGGTCAAAGCAAACATGGAGAATGAGTCTAATAGCAATCCTAGCTCCTTTGACAACTAATCTCTTAGGCAAAGCAAGCTAAAAGCATAGATGAGTTGGTTCAGGCATTTTATAGAACACCTTTCGGGCATGAAATGCCTATGGCTCTATGTCTGAGAGGCCAACTCAAATATAGCTTGAAGAACACCAAATCAATGCAAGGAGATGATAGATCTAACACTAAGCACCTTGGATCTACACTTAATCACCCTTAGTCTCCCAAGCCCATGAACCCTAGATAGATTTACTCACTAATAGCCATGGAAAACCTCAAAATCAATGATGATTCAAGGCTAAACATGATTAGAGAAGAAGATAATCTATTAAACACAAAAGAAATGAGATAAAAGGATCAAGGATCCAAACTTTCTTCAAGATATTATTATGTTTTTGAGAGAAAAGAAGTTCTATCTCTTAATGAGATTACAAGAGTATATATAGGAGGCTTGAAAGCCCTTGAAATCAGAAAACAAAATTACTAAAATGTCCTTGAGCCAAATTGGTCTCAGCCAATGAGAATGGATCTTGAAATTCGGTCAGGGGAGACTCAGAGCCCTCCAACCCGGTCCTGGTTACCCGGCCGTCCAGCTCTTGGCCTCTGTCCAGCCCGTCCGGGTGCTGTTCCCCGGTTCTTCGTCCCCGGCCGTCCGGATGCCCTGATCCGTCTCTTCCCGTCCGGCTTCACCAACCCGGACTTGTCTACCCGGTCTGGTCACCTTCAGCACAAGCCAAACGACCGGGTACCTGTCCCAGGCTCAGTCATCCCGGACTGGACCACTTCCATCCATCTGTCCTTTTCCCGGCCGGCTGTCTCTACCCGGCTGTCTCTACCCGGCCATCCTGACATGCTTCAAGTGAATTGATCATAACTTCTCCAATACAGGTCCAAATGACTTGAAACCACTTCTATTGGAAAGCTAACTCGATTTTCTGTGTCTCCACAAAATCTTAGCAGCAGGAGACATATCTAAGACCTCTGTCCATGCTCATCTTTGTCTTGACCAGATCATGGTTTGACTTCTCTTTTCATGGCCAAACATGATACTTCATCTCTTTTGGGGCCATAAGGCTTCCAAACACCACAAATCACACCAAAGAATACTCCAACACCTGATAAGGACAAATGAATGAAAAATGGACCTAAACATGCCTAATGCCTAACTTATATGATCAAAATGCATAAGATATGGATGCTAAAAACATGTAAATATGCAAGATATCAGGGGCCACTTGACTTGTTGACCCATCTGCCTCACGACATTGACTAGTTCAGGCTTTGAGATCGACAGATGAGAGATGTCGGGCCAGTTTGACATGGCCAAGCCCTCCGCTCGAGCCAGGGGACGGTTCTGGTACCTGCCCCTGGGATGATTGCTTGCTTCTTTTGCAGGCCTGGACTGAGATCCTTCGTCGCGGTCGTTCCTCGACTGCTTGGCCCTCTTCTGATCTTGTTTCTGTTAGGCATTGGCCCGACTTGCGATGTCCTATTCCCATCTTACTTGTGCCCAGCCTTGAGAGAGGACATCCTCCATGGTTTTGCACTGATACTTGGTCAGCTCTTTGTATAAGTCTTTGTCGGGGAGCAAGCCTCTCTTGAAGGCAGAGATAGCTGTCTCCGCGTTACATTCTGGGATGAATACTTTCTCTTGATTGAAGCGCGTGATATAGGTCTGGAGCGGTTCTCCCCTATGCTGGAGAATTTCGTAGAGATCGTCAGAGCTCTTCTCCAGGCTTCTGCTGCTGGCAAACTACTCCACGAACTTATCGCTAAGCGCTGCAAAAGACCATATAGACTTCCTATGGAGGTTGATATACCATTGGAGGGCAGGACCTGTGAGGGTTGAGCCGAAACCTCTGCACATGGTTGGCTCTCTTAGCTCCCTTGGGATCGCTACAGTCAGCTGATATACCATGGATTTTACCCGTTTTTACCCATGGTATATGAGTGTTTTTACTACTATTATCTATGTTTTGGAGTCTATTAGGTATGTTTTCAGGTTCAGAAGCATTTTGGAGAAAAGTGATGTTTTAGGCCTTTTGGAGCCTAAAGAAGAGTTCACCCGTGATCAAGACCAGAGGTCGACACCAGAGTTACACATCGATCGATGCACACTCTGTGCAATCGATCGACACACATTAGCTGAAGGACGATACATCGAGACAATAATCGATCGATGTACACCCTCTATTATCGATCGATACTGAGGCGCAGAAAGACAAGTTGGACTTGGCGAACTTGAAGCCCAAGATATCACATTTTACAAGAATGCCCCGACGAGTTTTTAACCTAATGAACTCATATTTATATGTGCCTAAGTGTTTTGGAGATATAAGTTTATAGTTTTACAAGTTTTACAAGCTTTTACCACCACCTTTTCACCTCATTCTTCTTCTACTCATTTCTTTTATCATTACTTTGCAAGTTCTCAATAAAGTTCTATTCAGTTCTTTATTTGTTCTTCTTAACAAAGGTTATAGGATTCTAGATCTAGAGGAGAGATCCAAAGATATTTGTGATTGGGACCTAAGTGTTCACCCTCTTATAGATCTATGAATTTCTATTATTACCTTGTTGCTATGAACTACTTAGCCAAGTCTGAGTAGATTCATTTGTTAGATTTAGGGTTTAAATAGGATATGAGGGATTAGCCCCAACCTATAATTGCTATAGTTGTGATATTTATTGTTAGGATTGTTCACTAATGCTTTTTCTAGCTTAGCTACCTAGAACATGAACTTGGATTGCATTGTTTATTACATGCAATACCTGACAACATCCTAAACATGCTATGACCCTCTTGAGATATGCGAAAGCTGATCTAATATCATGGTGAGCATTGTATCAACTTGTTCATAAAGCTTGCTTAGAGCCGTATAGATCGATACTCCTATAGAGTAATCGATCGACGTAGCTAGAGGTGTATCGGTTGATATTCCTATCGAAACATCAATCGATACCATCGGCAGAGTAGCCGATCGCAACACCATTTAGCATCTAAGTAATAGATGGTCTAAATAATGCGAGAGATGATGGATTCATTTAATAATTGTTGAGCTCTGACATATTATGCAAGCAACTTGTTAGCCTTTATAGTATCTATAATCCTGAATTCCTGAATACCTACCCTGAATCTAACTACTTTTCCTTATTGTTTTAAAACCAAATCCTTTCAACTGAGTAATCTTATCCTTACTCAGCAAACCTGCAATTTACTTTAAACCATTTTCAACCTAGCATAGTCATTAAGATTGCATCTTATTTGTACACTAGCTCTCTGTGGATTCGGTCCCTAAGTACTACAACTGAACCTCTTATTTGAGAGAGTAAAGTCACTCCTTAGGGTAATTTGAGTGATATCATCAGCATTCGCTGTTTGTATTGAGCAACATGGTTGTCGGGATCGTTGGTCCCATCGTACATCTTTACGGCTGGGAAGGAGAACTTACGAGGCATCTCGACCGACGCGATCTCCTCCACGAACGGGGTATCTGAGTAGGAGCCATGATCGCTTCTTCAGATGGGAGGAGCTACTCCAGGGAGGCTCTCTACCATAGACTGGATGGTATTTAATTTCTCGGAGAACATCTTCTCGAGGTAAGCTGCCATGGCAGGATCTGTAATCGCTGGATCGTCGGGCGAGTATTCTTTGTCCTCCATCTCGGAGTCGCTATCCCTATGTGTCCAAGTCTTCCTAGGAACTGTGTCTCCATTCTCGGGTTCATCCACGGGAATGGGCCGATGAGCTGCTCCTTCTTAATTCGTCGGCGTGTCGAGAGCAGGCATGGGTCGAACTCGGGTTCGAAATCTTTATCATTTGTTACCAGCTTCTCCACGAGTCTGATTCTTATCCTGAAGAGTTAGGTTTTCGGCTTCGAGGGCTCCCATCTTCTCGGCGCTTTGCTGTAGCTGCTTGGAGTGCTCGTCGAGTTTGCTCTTCATGGTTTGGACTTCTTGGAGGAGCTCCGGATTGTCTTTTTCTGCCTCTCGAGACCTGTGGAGTTCGGTGATCTGGCTTTGGAGATTGTCGAGTCGGTTGAGCAGCTTGATTTCCCTCGGAGTGGCTTCGGATTGATCGTCATGTTCTTCTAATGCCATCGTCACTTAGTTTGGATTACTCCCCTCCTTCTAGCGCCAAACTGTTATGGTATTTTTGTGTAGGTCGTTTTAGTACTACGGAACACTATAAGATTTGTGTTAAAAGATAAGAATCTAGACTAAAGAGATGTTTATTATTGATTTGAGCAGGGACTACAAGATTTCGGTGTATAAACCCTAGTTCTAGCCGCCTAAACCCTAACCTCTTAGCCTCGAAGTGTCGATCCCCTTTTCTAGGGTTTTGGGGTCTCTTTAATAGGTGTAGATGTGGGTTGAAGTAGATGGAACTCTTCCATATTCGTAAATATGGAAGAATCTCTGTAGGCGGAAAACTTCCATTTTGCTTCAGGGTCGATCTTGGAGGTAGGTATCGGAAGCAGGTTCCTTCGATGCAGGGGCCGGAAGCAGGTACCTTGTCCGGAAGCTGGAGAAATCTGATACCTGGATATTTTTCCCCAACAGGGACGACTCCTCAACTTGATCCTCTTCGTCCTTCTCTTCAGAGGAAGAATCAGAGACCACGACAGGCTCTTTCGGGTCCATATCCTTCGCGCGATCTTCTTGAGATAGGGAGCTATCCTTCTCAACAACTGTTTCTCCAGGAACATCAACCTGCTCCTTAGAAGATGGAGCCGCGTCAATTTGAAGCTCGGCGGACTGACCAGCGGATTTGCCCTCAGGGGTGTCTCGCGGAGTTTGAAGCTGTAAAGCCGTCGCAGATCCTATCAGGTCGTCGTTCGACCCATATGGATCGGGCGTTGCCATGAACTCCTCGTTTACAAACCTCAAAGGGAGAACAAGCGGAGAAACACCCAGCCTGGCGACCTCAGCTTCATGTTCTTCCTCTTCGTTGACAGACATCGATAAGCTCCTGCGTGATCTCCATCCCACCATCCTTTATCATCTTGACACACTTCCGTGTCCCAGACGCCTGCCCATATAAGTTTTTCTCTTTCTCTGAAAGATCACGACGGGCAAGATAATCGCACACGAGGCTCAGGCAACGGTTGAACTTGTCAGTCATGGCGGTCTGGACCCTCACTCTCTCTCGAGTAACCTCCTGACTCCGCGAGTCCCTCAGTCTTTTCCTCTCTTTAATCAACTTCTCCACGACGGCGTCCTTCTCTCGCTGCAGTTCCGCCTTCTCCCTCTCAAGAGCCGCGTTAGCCTGTTCAAGACGAGCTTTCTCGCGATCAAGCTCTTTCTTCGCAGTGCGATCAGCCCTAAGCTTACCCTCGAGCTCCTCGAACTTTACCCATAGGACCTCCTTCTCCTCAGCAGCTTTCCAGCAGCATTTTTCTGCTCGGCCCTTATCCGCTCGATCGCGTTTAGCTTAGCCCGAGCGAGTTTTTCGGATGCTCCCAAGTCCACCATGGTTTGCCTAAGCGTGCTGTCGTATCTCTCGACAAGGACGTTCATACTTCCATCAGCCTGAAAACCAGAAGGGCCAAGAAGACCGTCAGTATTCGTAGAACCCTGAGGCGACTAGATCGACATAAGGGAAGGAGGAAAGCATACCCGTCTACCCGCCTGAGCAGCCGCGACGTACTCGTCCCTGAAGAAGAGATCTCCGATGGGTTGCATTACCCTAGGACCGCCTCGAATCTGACGAGTAAGCTCCGCACACTGATGGGGATCAAAGATCAAAAGGGTCTTTTTGACATACCGAAACTCCACGCGATCCGCAAACTCTACTCTCGGCCTCCTCCCGAGGAAAATGATATCTTGCATATTTACATGTTTTTAGCATCCATATCTCATGCACTTTGATCATATAATTTAGGCATTAGGCATCTTTAGGTACATTTTGCATTCATTTTTCCTTATCAGGTGTTGGAGTATGCTTTAGTGTGATTTGAGGTGTTTGGAAGCCTTATGGCCCCAAAAGAGGTGAAGAATCAAGTTTGGCCATGAAAAGAGAAGTCAATCCATGATGTGGTCAAGACAATTATGAGAATGGACGGAGGCCTTAGAAATGTCTTCTGTTGCTAAGATTTTGTGGAGACACATTAAGTTGAGTTAGCTTTCTAATGGAAGTGGTTTCAAGTCAATTGGATCTGTATTGAAGGAGTTATGATCAGTTTACAAGAAGCACATCAAGCTGGCCGGAAAGACTGGTCCGGGTACTCTCACCCGGTCGGCTGAGACACTGCTGGACGACCAGGCTGGGGAGGCAGGACCGGGAAGGCTGGTCCGGGATGAGCTACCCGGTCGGGAGAAGCTCGAGATGGACAAGGCAGGACCAGGTAGGACAGTCCGAGATGAGCTACCCAGTCGGGACGGCCGGACGGCCAGAACAAGACTGGTCCGGGTTGGTTGAACCGGGTTGGGCCATTTGCTCAACCCTTGACCAAAAATCAAGATGGTTTTCCATTGGCTGAAGCCTAATTGACTCCAAGGACTTTTTAGTAATTTTTAGTGATGTTCCTAGGTTTTCTAAGCCTTTGTATAAATACTTATGTAATCTCCTTGAGGAGAACAACTTTTTTTCTCTCAAAAACACATTTAGATCTTAAAGAAAGTTTGGATCTTTGATCCTTTTCATCTCATTTCTTTTGTGTTTATTGGATTATCTTCTTCTCTAATCATGTTTAGCCTTGAATCATCATTGATTTTGAGGTTTTCCATGGCTATTAGTGAGTAGATCTATCTAGGGTTCATGGGCTTGGGAGACTAAGGGTGATTAGGTGTAGATCTAAGATGTTTTAGTGTAGATCTATCTTTTCCTTGCCTGATTGAGTGTTCTTTTTGCTATTTTGGAGTTGGCCTCTTCAAAATAGAGCTATAGGCATTTCATGTCCGGAAGGTGTTCTATGAAATGCCTGAACCAACTCATCAATGCTTTTAACATCCTTTACCTAAGCGATTAGTTGTTAAAGGTGTTAAAATAGCTAGTAGACTTGTTCTTAATGATTGCTTTCATATTATTCAACCTAAGGGATTAGATGCTTGAGATATGTTAGTGAATGAGCATTCATCTAGGGATAGAGCTTGCTTAGAATTGTGTCTAGGCTTAAGGTGTTAGATTGATTGAAAGTTTGCCATCTTAGATTGAAGCTTGATCACCCAAACTCAATTCCCTTGTCCAAAGAACACCCTTGCCTCATTGAGAAAGAAACTTCACTCTTTTATTGCATTTTTAATATTGTATTAGTTCATAATCATCTTCTTATCATGGTTGCACTTAGATTAAGCATTGATTTGCATTCCCTTTGCATTAGAATCACTTAGAATTGGATTGACATCTTGTATACTACAACATTTGATTGGACCCTTGAAAAGCCATCATCAAATTGGCGCCGTTGCCAAGTTCTAAGTTGATTTTGACATTGGGATTTAGTCATTTGCTTGAGACTAAGTCATTTTTTTTCTTTTATTGTGTTATTGCTTCTCCTTGCTCTTTTCCTTTGCATTTCAGGTGTATGATAACTAGAAGTAGAGGTGCATCAAACTTGACACCCATTGTTGAAGAAATTGCTACACTTGAGAGGGAGATTGAAAGAAAGAGAAGATAAGAGAAGAAGAGCAACAGACTCACTTGCAGAGATTGGGGTTTGATATGGAGAATCAGCCTCAAGATGGTGATGCCCTAGGGGGGAATGGTCTAAGAGCTGACAACATAAGACCACAGCGCCAGCCACAACAGCCACAACAGCCACAGCGCCAAGCTAGAGCCATTGGAGCCTATGATCAACCTCACATTCATGGTCATAGGTTGGGGATAAGAGCACCAGCTGTGGAGAACAACAACTTTGAGTTCAAATCAGGGCTGCTGAATTTGATTGAGAACAACAAGTTTCATGGCCTTGCTGTGGAGGATCCCCTTGATCACTTGGACAGATTTGATAGCTACTGTAGCTTGTCCAAGACTAATGGAGTCTCTGAAGATGCTTTCAAGCTGAGGTTGTTTCCCTTCTCTTTGGGAGACAAGGCACATCTATGGGAGAAGGCTCTTTCAAGTGACTCTATCACAACTTGGAATGAGTGCAAGAGGGCATTCTTAGAGAAATTCTTCTCTACCTCAAGAACAGCCAATATCAGAAATGAGATCTCTAGCTTTCAGCAGAAGAACCTTGAGAGCTTTAGTGAAGCATGGGAGAGGCTCAAGGGCTATTGGTCTCAATGCCCACATCATGGCTTCACCAAGGAGAGTTTGCTTAGTACCTTCTGCAGAGGTGCTCTTCCAGAGTTCAGGAGCAGATTGGACACAGACAGCAATGTGTTCTTCTTGGGCAGAAGTGAGCAGGATGCTGAGGAGCTGGTGGAGAACATGGCCAAGAGTGACTCAGTCTACAGTGAGGAGCATGATAGGGTCAACAGAGGCAGTGATGAAGATGATCAGCACACAATTGGACAAGATTATTGCAGAGAAGGCTAAGCAGGAGCAGATTAACTCCATTGGCAACCAGCAACAAAAGCAGCCTGCTGGGACTAATCAGGTTAATGGTGTAGAAGGTCAAGAGGAGCTATGCTTCATCAATGCTAATGGCACATGGTACAGGAAAGAGCCCAACTTCCAATACCAAAACAACTATCAGCAAAGACCTTACTACAACAATCAATAAGGAGGTTACCAAGCCAACCAGTCTACTCAGCCCCAAGGAAGCTCTTCTCAAGCTCAGGCTCCAAGTTCAAATATGGAGTCCATGTTCAAGCAACTCTTAGAAGCTCAAGAAAGAAATGCTAAGAATATTGGTGATGAGTTCAAGAACATCCATGCCAAGATTGATGGAACCTATTCTGACCTCAACAACAAGTACATGCAACTTGCCTCTCATCTCAAAGCTTTGGAGAGCCAGGTTGCTTCTATGTCTTCATCCTCCAAGAGCCCAATGGGATCTCTACCAGGAAAACCAGAGAAAAATCCCAAGGAATCTTACAATGTCATCCTCTCTACTACTTCTTCAAAGATTGAGATGTGCACTCATGAGAAAGAGAAGGATGAGATTGAAATGTTTGGCACTGAGTTTGGGGATGTTGAGAGATTTGTTGTGGCCACAGCTGAGGCACATATTCTGAGGGATGCTGCCAAGAAGGCTGAGGTAAAGAGTCTGCAGCTGAGCCTAGAGCTGAGACACCAACTGTGAAAAGAGCAGACAACAAGCTGAAAGAAGTGGAGCAGGAAGACACTGAGTTTGAGCTATCACCATATGATAAGCTCCCCTTTCCCCAAATAGTTCTCACCAAAGCTCAAAAGAAGGTGATCTCAAAGTTCAGGAAAGATCTTAGTGATGTTGGAGTCAAGCTTCCAGAGATATCAGGTATGCGTGAAGCTCATGTCCAGATGATGCTCATCAAGGACATTCTAGACCACCAGGCTGAAGTGGCTGAGCTTTTGGACATCTCCATTCTGAAGATTGATCCACCAACCCCCTCCAAAGTCCCTCCTTAAGCTTGAGTCTCAAGGGAAGTTCACCTTGTCTTGCTCTCTTGGTAAACTAACTATGGATGATGCTCTTGTTGATAGTGGTGCTAGTGTGAATGTCATCTCCTTGGATATGGTGAAGAGTCTTGGGATTGAAAGCATGGAACCAGATACTCCTCCTCTCACCTTTGGGGATTCTTCTTCTACAACCCCACTTGGCATAATCAAGAAATTCCCCTTGAAGATTGGATCCTGCACCATACCTATTGACCTCACTGTTTTGAAGATGGCATCTGAAGAGAGAGTCCCTTTGATCCTTGGCACTCCTTTCCTCACAACAGTTGGAGCTTGCATTGACTTTCCTAACAAGAAGTTCACCCTCATGCATGTCAACAAAGCTGTCTCCTATCCTCTCCAACCTCCAATGGAATCAGACTATTGTGGGACAATCACTTGTGATGCACAAGCTGTTGAGAAGCCCCAAGATGAAGAGGTTGTTGGTAAGAAAAGTCTTGATGGAGAGTCTTCAAAAGAGTTGTGTGATGATCACTTGGAAAGTGCTAAAACAAAGGGGATGAGTGGAGCCTCAAAGGCCACTCATGGCAAGAAGAAGATGGTGAAAGAGCCTCATCCCCCACATCTTGATTTTCTCCCACACACCCTTACTCTCCATCCTAAGAAGCTCAATGCTGGTGTCATTGAGTACAAGATCAAGCATAAGGGCAGGTCCACACCATTCTCAAGTGCTAGAGCATTCATCACTCCTCAGCTCCAAGATGACCCAATCAAGCTTCAAGAGCTTCTCTCTCAAGTCCTCACCATCACACTTGAAGGTGGGAAGGATCCTCCTTCTCACTAGTTCAAGAGACAAGGTAGTCAAGCTAAGTGACTCAAAACAAGCTCGCTTGGGAGGAACTCCCATGGTTATCCTTGTACATAGCTTTGCAATTTCAATTTTCCTTTATAATTCTTTTTTAATAAAAGTGGTCAAGGTTTTCAGGTTAAGCCAAGCACTAGAGGAGAGAAGAAAGGTGATTAACCACCTGAGCCCTATGATTGCCATGTAGCAGCCTCCTCTAGTTGCTATGAACCATGCCAGCTCCTAGCCCCGGCACCAAACACCACGCCCAAACCTCCTTCTTAGGTATCACTCCAACCCTTCTTGTATATACATTTGCTTTTGTCTTGTTGGGGTATCTCCTTCTCTCTTACTCACACAGAGACTGTGTGATTTAAGTGTGGGGGAGGTACCAAGTATTTGATCATGTTTGCTTTGTGATTTTGAGTCTCATGCATTGCATTGTACATTCATATTTGCATAGAAAATCCAAAAAAAATTTAAATTTTTGAATCATGTAGATTGCATCACTTGCATCCTTAAGATTGAGTCTAGAGCATATAGGTTGCATTCATTTGCATATGGAGCATTGCCATGTAAAGAACACTTGTTTGCACTGAATTTGGCACCCTAGTTAAACATATCAAGTAGTTTAAGCATCTTTTGAAAGGCTTGCATGCTTTGAGCCTTGAAAACTCTTCTTGAAACTTGCTTGCTTGCTTGATATTAGCATTGTTCTTGAAACCATCTCAAACCTGAACTTAGACTTGAATGAACTTAATTTCTCTTGCATATGGGCATTTGCATACTTGATCATGGATCTCATACGCATTTGGGTTATCTTTTCCCATTGTACCACTCTTTGTTAACCCAAATGGCACTTCCATACCCTTGAGCCATGGCCATTCTTTGAAGCCTACATTGATTTGCATGAGTGAGGCCTTTTCTGATAGCTTGTCATGTGCAAAATCTTGAGAGTATTGGGAGCGACATGGATTTGTTCTCATCTCTTGCTAGCATAGGGTCCTCATTTGAGCTAGCTTCTAGGATGGTGAGTGGGGTTTTTGTTCCTTAAAGGCTTATGTCTTGGGTTTGGGATGTGACAATGTTGAGATTGATGAACAAAAGAATGTATTTAGAGAGAAAAACCCTAGGGACATAGAATAGGAAATAAGAAGCTCTTGATAGATGTTTGAGACCCTCCCCCTACATAAAAAAATGAAAAGAAAAAGAAAAAGAAAAAGAAAGATTCAATAAGATAGTGGAAAAGGGAAAACAAAAAGTGTTAAGAGCTTAGAAATGTGAATTGTGAATAAAAGGGTCCTTAGTGGTTGAATCTTGAAGAAAGAAAATTGTTCATTGGGTGAGTGATGTGAGTATTTTTTTCATTTTGGGTTATGGGATGCAAAAAAAGGGGTTTAGAACTTGTAATCTCTTAGGAATGGATAGAATGGTGAGGATGGATCCATGTATGCATGAATTGCTCCTAGTCTTAGATAAATTTTGCATAATGATCAAGCTCCTTGAATTTTGAGTGATTGCCACCTTGAAATGTTGCATTGAAGCCTCATTATCATCTATTTTAGACCATTTGATCACCTAGCCAAATGATTAAGATCATGTGCCCATTTGTGAGACTTCACCTTGTGTGTGTGTGTGAATCAATGTGAGGGCTGGTTAAGAAAACTTGTTGGTTGATAAGCATTGCATCTTGTGTAGAGGCATAAGAGTCATTGATAGGCCTTGTGAAGTTAGAGCATAATAGGAAGTTTTGCTCATGCTATTTGCTATGTTTCTTTAGGATGTCAAGTTGAGTGCTATGAGTGTTTCTTTTGGCTTTGCTTCCATCCCTATGTCTCTCCTTCTTGTGTTTTGAAAAGATTACTTGAGGACAAGTAAAGGTCTAGTGTGGGGGAGTTGATATCTTGCATATTTACATGTTTTTAGCATCCATATCTCATTCACTTTGATCATTTAAGTTAGGCATTAGGCATCTTTAGGTCCATTTTGCATTCATTTTTCCTTATCAGGTGTTGGAGTATGCTTTGGTGTGATTTGAGGTGTTTGGAAGCCTTATGGCCCCAAAAGAGGTGAAGAATCAAGTTTGGCCATGAAAAGAGAAGTCAATCCATGATCTGGTCAAGACAAAGATGAGAATGGACGGAGGCCTTAGAGATGTCTTCTATTGTTAAGATTTTGTGAAGAAATAGAATATTGAGTTAGCTTTCCAATGGAAGTGGTTTCAAGTCAATTGGAGCTGTATTGGAGGAGTTATGATCAGTTTACTAGAAGCACATCAAGCTGGCCGGGAAGACTGGTCCGGGTACTCACCCGGTCGGCTGAGACACTGCTGGACGACCAGGCTGGGGAGGCAGGACCGGGAAGGCTGGTCCGGGATGAGCTACCCGGTCGGGAGAAGCTCGAGATGGACAAGGCAGGACCGGGTAGGACAGTCCGGGATGAGATACCTAGTCGGGACGGCTGGACGGCCAGAACAAGACTGGTCCGGGTTGGTTGGACCGGGTTGGGCCATTTGCTCAACCCCTGACCGAAAATCAAGATGGTTTTCCATTGGCTGAAGCCTAATTGACTCCAAGGACTTTTTAGTAATTTTTAATGATGTTCCTAGGTTTTCTAAGCCTTTGTATAAATACTTATGAAATCTCCTTGAGGAGAACAACTTCTTTTCTCTCAAAAACACATTTAGATCTTAAAGAAAGTTTGGATCTTTGATCCTTTTCATCTCATTTCTTTTGTGTTTATTGGATTATCTTCTTCTCTAATCATGTTTAGCCTTGAATCATCATTGATTTTGAGGTTTTCCATGGCTATTAGTGAGTAGATCTATCTAGGGTTCATGGGCTTGGGAGACTAAGGGTGATTAGGTGTAGATCTAAGATGTTATAGTGTAGATCTATCTTTTCCTTGCCTGATTGAGTGTTCTTCTTGCTATTTTGGAGTTGTCCTCTTCAAAATAGAGCTATAGGCATTTCATGCCTGGAAGGTGTTCTACGAAATGTTTGAACCAACTCATCAATGCTTTAAACATCCTTTACCTAAGGGATTAGTTGTTAAAGGTGTTAAGATAGCTAGTAGACTTGTTCGTAATGATTGCTTTCATATTATTCAACCTAAGGGATTAGATGCTTGAGATATGTTAGTGAATGAGCATTCATCTAGGGATAGAGCTTGCTTAGGATTGTGTCTAGACTTAAGGTGTTAGATTGATTGAAAGTTTGCCATCTTAGATTGAAGCTTGATCACCCAAAGTCAATTCTCTTATCCCAAGAACCCCCTTGCCTCATTGAGAAAGAAAGTTCACTCTTTTATTGCATTTTTAATATTGTCTTAGTGCATAATCATCTTCTTATCATGGTTGCACTTAGATTAAGCATTGATTTGCATTCCCTTTGCATTAGAATCACTTAGAATTGGATTGACATCTTGTATACTACAACATTTGATTGGACCCATGACAAATCCATCATCAGGAACCTTCGGAGCGAGTTACAACTTTCGATGGCTTCGGAGGAGAAACATTCCCGGATCTCACCCGAAGGAACCCGCGACACTTCAGTATGTCCAGCATCCTTCGGCCCACTCTCACGAAGAACTCCGGGAGAGGAACCGCGCTCTTCTAATTTCGCCTTGAGGCGTGTCGATTCAATCGCATCCGCAGGGATAGCCCCGAGATCCGACGACTGCTGGTCCTTAGCTGCAGGCTTCTTCCTCGACCTCTTCTTCAGGCGCTCTTTGGGCGCCTCATTGTCAGGATCCACTCCGACAAAGGCTCCCGTCTCATCCCCGTGATCGATAGCAGGATCCTCGCGATCCCTTCCTCTTCGTCTTCTCCCTGGCCTTTGAACCCTCAGAAGAGCCTTCAGAAGGAGCAAACTCTTTGACGAGAGCAGGCTCTCCGGAGGAGGCAGCCTTCTTCGACGAAGCTTTCTTCCTCTTTTTCTTGGGGTTAGGAGCCGAAGGCTCCGCGTCGACGTTCTCGTCGACTAGACTAGGAATGTTCTGCTGAGACGTGTCAGCACCCCCCGATCCAGCCGACGCACCCTCAGGAACCGACTTCTTCGACAACAGCTGTAATTTCCCCTTAAGCAGGGCGCTCACATCCGGAACCCCCGACATCTCCCTCGCTTTGTTCAAAAGTTTCTGTTGTTTCCTTGTGAAAAGCGACAAACGAGACTTGCGAGGACCGAGTACAAGTGGCTGCCTCGATTTCCAATAAACTGCACAAGCAGCAAAACGAACCAGTAGTCGGTGAAGCAGGAGATTAATTTTTAGGCAAGAAAACACCTTTTGCTATCCGCGCTTGTTGACGATGCATCCACTCCCGTCTTAGATCGGGCCAATGAAGATGACTGTGCGCTGCGATCGCCTGCGCACTTTCAAAGAACTTCTCTGGATACGCGGCTGTGTTCGGATGACGAGCTGCAAAATGGAAATAAGAACGATTAGCACTCAACGAAATAAGCAACACTCATCGACTACTACACTCTACCGATTTTCTTAGCCCACAAAACAGGGAAGTCGTCTTCGAGCGCTTCTGCGAAGGCATGCTCGTCAGCCTTGAGGTAGAAATATGAGAGTTGCCAATGTTTCGTCTTGTTCGGATGACCGGTCAAGACATTGTAGCTTGGATGCATCTTCACTGAAAACATACCATTCGGTTCTGCCTTGGTAAAGGTTAACTCTTCAAATACCCTCACACTCATTGGGATGACGATGTCTGCGGCCATCACCATCAGCATTACGGCATTGCAAAGCGATCCGTTCTTTAATTGACTGATCGCCACCCCCCCCTCCTCCTCACGTAGGCTGTGACCAGTCGAGGTATCGGGAACCAGAGCTGCGTATCATCCTCAAAGTAAGACTCGTACACGCACTTATAACCAACCGGAGGAGACCACGGTCTCTGCTCCATAGAGAGGATTATGTAGGTGACTCCAGCGCCCTCATACCGTCTCAGCAACTCCTTCACGGACTTGTGCGTAGAACAGGTCCCAAAAACATTTTCCCAGTTTTGCCCCTCAGCCCACGGATCTCTTAACATCTCGGGAGGCAGAGGAGCTAACTCTTCGAAGATTCCACCAGGATGATAGACAGTAGGCCTGCAGTCGATCAAGTCGAAGCGGACACATTAACACCCTCTCCTTGGGATCCGCGGGCTCAAACTCGATGACTCTGAATCATCGTCCTTGGAGCCCCCCTGATTAGAACTGTTATCTACTAGGCTCGAATCATCGTCGTCACTCTCAGAGATCCGTTCAGCTCTCTCTTCACGAATCGCCCTGTGCGCGTCGGCGACTAGGAGATGTTGCGACAAAACCATGTTCACAGTATCTCGCATCGCATCACGGTGGACCAGGTCAAATAATCCAGCGGACTACCGTTCACTGTGACGTCTTTATGCGGGTTCGAAGAAACTTCGATCACATTCCCCTTTTCCTCACGAGACAACCGATTCTTCGAAGACATGGCTCTTCCTCATAAACAGAACCGACCGACTGCCTACGATACTGATCTGATCTACCACTAACCTAGAGAGAGAAAGTAGAAAGAGGGGAGAGAAGAAGGATACCTGAGTTGCAGAGAAGATTGACGAAAGCAATGGGAAACCGCCTATTTATAGCAAAGACTAAGGCACGCTACCCCACTGCAATTATTACACCTAAAAAGGCCTAAATGGGCCCGCAGACCGCCTAAAAACCCATGGGTTTACTCGCGACAGTTCGGCTTCTCGCCCAAACCATAAACCGGTTCACCAAACCGGTTCTGACCAACAACACGGGTGGGATGAACCAAAAACCGAACCGCCGAGTAAAGCGATGGGACGAGACGGAACCCCCACCCGTCCGAAGAAACACGTCCCTTACGCACGGCGACTAGATATGCATCCAAGGGAGCGAGTAAACACGTTTTCCCAATCATCCTCAACCAGGACGGCTACATGCGCATCCTCACACACCGTGCCTATCCGCGATCAAATGAGCACATCTACAGCGACTCCTTCGTTCAAGCGACTAGATGTGCATCCAAGTGAGCGAGTAAACATGTCCTTTCGACCATTCTCCACCAGGACGACTAGATGCGCATCCTCGTACGTCGTTCCTATCAGCGGTCGAGTAAGCACGTCTCAAAGCGACTGAATCCGCTTGCACAAGTAAACACACCCTCAGCGATCGCCTTCGCTCAGGAGGATCAACGCACCAGCACAGTCACACCAATCCAACCAACATAACGTAAGCTGACCGACACCCTTGTACCATACCTTCACCATCCGATCGGACCTTACCCACAAATTCACTGAGACCACCGTGCCGCTCACAAGTGAACTAGAGGGGGACTTATTGTAGGAGATGGGCTACACCCCTCCACAAGGCCCATCGAATGGCGAAGCCTAGTCCATTAGACGACAGCTTACTCTACTCGGCGGCTACCTTGAACGGCTTAACCCGTGAACACTTTTAGCCGCCAGACGCGGGTCGACTAAAAGTGATGGCTTGATGAAGCACACCAAAGAGCCTTTACTCGGCCCGACTAGGAAGCCCAATAAGAATAAGATCGGATTAGGGCGAATGCCAGAGGGAGAGGCTTATAAAAGGGAAGGTGCCAACAATAGGAGAGGGGACCTTTTGGACATATACATATACAAGGCGGCCAGATCTAGGGTTTCCTTATCTCTTTTAGCTCTTGTCACTCTGTACTTCTCCTGCTAGCTCTCTGAGCACCGGCTAGTTTGTCACTCTCTTCTTATCTTTGTAACCTATTTGTCAAGACCTAATAAAACGTCTTTGTTCATCCCACATTCCAGTTCCTTTTACTCTTGAACCGAACTCAGTACAAACATTTCTCAAAAAGTCTTCGTTTGTTTTGAGGGTTCACACTTGTTGTCATAACGACGAGAAATTAACCCTAAATCGATTTTTAATTATTAACATACATTACCCAAATCTGAATCACATGGTTTCAATAACTAGAAACTCAAACCAGAAAAGAAAAATTAAAGAAGAAAAGAAAAATTAAAGAAGGAGGAGGCAAAGAGATGCTGAAAAGGGAGAAGAGAAATCTCTCTGTTAGAAATCTAAGAGGAAACGATCGAAGAGGAAGAAGAAAACGCTAAATTCGACACGTGTCTTTTAAGAGACAGTCTCTTATTATTCCAATTTAAGACACGTTTCTTCACTTATTACATGTTTTTTATTTATTTTAATTCATTTTTATACTAAGAGACGGTGTGAAAATACTGCGTTAACGATGCTCTTAACCTCCTCCATGCCTCACCGACTTCCTTTTCTATTTACTCCATTTATTATCTATCCAACATATTATCCATTAATATGCATATTTGTCGACAAAAAGGACTGTTTACGCTACATAAGTATGCGGCTTGTTGGGCAAAGTCTGGTAATAATATTTAGACTTGTATTACCATTGTATTAGAACATCTCCAATGTGTTACTTTATTTTTTTTATTTAAAATTGTACAACATCAAAATGAAGATTTTACTCAGATGTAGTACTCCACATTTTATCCTAAAATGACATTTCAAATGGTTCTCTTTTATTTAATTAATAATCGTTAGTATTACTTTCCATTTATAAGAAATTACCAATTAACTCCAACTATCTTAATTTTACAAAACCTTCATAAAGATATAATTTATTTAAATTAAATCTTTATTATTAGAAAGTACAATAAAACATAAATATATATATATATAGGATAGCATATCTTAGTTCCGTAATGAGTATTATAATATGTTTTTTACAAATGGTCAATTAATGTATTTCATAATAAATAATAATTTATTTATTTATTTAAATAAATCAAACAAAAAATTTTAGAATCGATCATTTTCATCGTTTAGGCAATGCTTCACCGATCTTGGCGATTTCAGAAATGACTTAATGGATTATTAAATCACCTATTTTATGTTATATTTATTTTATATTATATGTTTATTTTTTATTATTTAATGCATCTTTATGTTAAATTATTAAATAAAATCTTATGAAAATAATATTTCTTTTCATGTTATTATATTATTTTAAATATTTGAATATGAAATAAAACATTCAAGTTTTTAAAGGACCATCCTGTAAATAAGACTCCAAAATAGAATAATAGATATGATTAACACATCTCCAACCCTACTCTACTTTCTACTTCAGAAATAATTTTGGAGTAAAATATATATCGATCTCATTTTATTTTAAACTCCAAAATAGAGTAATGGCAGGGTTACTCCATTTATGATACCCTGTTTTGGATTTAAAATTTTATTTATTTAAAGGAAAGTATTTTAAATATTAAACGTTTTTATTTCATACTTAACAGTATTTTAAAAATGCAATAATATGAATGTTTAAAAATATTTTATGATTTATGGTACTTTTAATAATAAATATTTAATTTAAATAAATAATATTTTATGGAAGTTTTGTAAACATAAGATAGTTGAAGTTAATTGGTGATTTTTTATAAGTAGAAGGTATTATTAATAATTATTAATTAAAACTAGAATTATTTTGAAATATTCTTATTGAAATAAAAAATAGAATAATACACTAGAGTAAAATTAAATTTTATTTTAGAGTAAATGGAGTAACCATAACCATTAATCTATTCTAGAATCGAAAATGAAATGGAGTTTGAGTATATTTTATTGCAAAACGATATTTGATATAGAAAATGGAATAAGGCTGGATTTCTCGTTAACTATGATATAATTTTATATGACAAGTTGACAACTAGAATATCATCTGCGTTGAAATGCGGATTAAGCTTCTTTTATTTACACAAATCTGATGGAATTTTTTACTGAAAATATTTAATAAATACAGCTGTGCTAAGTGTAATGCTAATTTAGGTATGGATTCCACATTTATTGTAGAAACTATTGTTACATATCTATACTATTAAAGTAGAATCACTCATAGGATTTCGCCCTTAGTTTTGGAGTTATTTACAAACATATACCATTCCTTTTCTTTAGTATACTTTTATTATTTATTTTACGATATTTATTTGATGAAAACAAACAAATATTCCTTATTTACCTTAAATTAAAAAATACAACTTAATTACTTCGAGATTTGCCAAACAATATCTTTTATATTTTGAGAATCTACAACCTCTTGTTGGTGTAGTTGATTCTATTTTTTTATTGCAGTCCTTACGAAAATCCAAACACTTATTATTATTCTTGGGCTTTACAATATTGTTGCTATTATACTGTTATCACTCGATATTTTCATCGAAAGACATACAACGGAGGAATCTACACGGTCAAACGACAAAAGTGTTATTGTCTATGTAGAAAATAGATGTAACTATGGTATTAAGGGGTTTTGATCAAAAAAAAAAACTATGATAGTAAGGGAACTTTATGATAGATCATTCACTATGTGAATATTATATAGGTCTCTTTTGCTTTTCTTTTCTTTAATTATTTTCTGAAATTCCTTTGCGGAATAATACAAAAGGTTCTGACGAGATCAACTAATTATGTTTTAGTTTGCACAACATTTTGAGCCCAACTTCATATTCTACTAAATATTAATTGACTAACTGATGGATAGATTTTAGCAAGCCTATTTAGTTAACCCACTTTAAATTAGATTCAAATAATTGAACTCTACTGTTAAAATTCAAAAATTAAAATCATTTAATGTATAATCAGAAATTAAAACAATATAAATATAGATATAGTAGGGTGCAAAATGTGAAAACTCATAATTTTAAAAATATAAAGTATTTATAATTATATTTCAAAGCAGGTTTATGAAACTAATAATATTTTAACCAAGTGGGTTAAAATAAATTTTAAACTATTACAAAATGGGTTAACTAAACAGATTATTCTTTTTATTCTTCTTATAGTTAATATATAAACACACGTTATTTTATAAAATCTATAAATTTATAAACTAACATAAAACATATTAAATTTGAAATACTTATTTTATTAAACTAAAATACTATAATTATGTTCAAAATTAGGATCATGCATTTTAATACGGATTAAACCTATATATTTCAGTTTGTCTTGAAAATTATTCCTCATAAACTAAGTCGATTAATATATTTACATCAAAAAAGTTTAGCTATACATATAAACCTTAAAAAGAAAAGCTAAACTTTAACATATAATAAATGATGCTTCTAATAAGTTAGATGTCCTCTATAAAAAACAATTTTATATCTAATTTAAATACATGACTTCTATTAAATAAATATTTATTAATTTTTCAATAAAAAAATAATCTCGCGCTTTTAAAGCGCAGATCAAAATATAGTAATCTATTAAAACAGAAGTACAATTTAAAACTAACCCTAATTTTTTTTTATATATTTACAATAGCACTTTAATTAAATTGATAAACTTAACCGTATCACTTAAATCAATGATATCCCATAGCACATCCTATATTTAAGCAATCACATAATTTTATGTTTTTTTATAACGCTGATTTATTATGATATTACAATTATGATATGAGAAAGATTACATAGATGATCGACAGCCGACAATACTACATGCCTTATAAGGATCTACGCCTAACTGCATAACATGAGTCGTAAGTCTTTCTTCCGTAATATTCATAATTGTTTAATAAATCGCTCTCTCCGGGACTTGAAACCTGAATTTTCTATAATCTGCAAGAAATTGCATAGTCTGCGGTTCGAACTCCAGACCTGGTGTAGAAGCCTTTACACCTTAACCAGTAGGCTACGATGCTTCCACAAACGATTTAATGTTACCATATCAATATTTACTTAACACCTACTTTTAAGCTGTAACATTTTTTAATGCTATATCAAATTTTTTTAGTTAACTCCAGTTTCCTTTAAAATTAATATATTCCGCATACCTATTTATAATGATTAATGAACAAGCTGTATATGGGATTATCGGTTATGCAAATATTCCTTCTATTATACCACAAACTCAACGTATGTTTTTTTTAATGTTACAAATCTAAAAATACAATAACCAAATAATTTAAGCTCTTAAAACTAAAAACAATCTTTATTAAAGTTCAAAACGTATATTCCTTTTGCAAATGTGTTAACCAGGTTTGAGAATAAATATAATTAAATATAAAAATTAAAAATAATAATTATATTTATTGGCCTACAAACAAGGATCGATATATATATAATTAAAAATAATAATTAAACTATTTTGTCTACTATGATTTAAAATATAATATATTGCACGAAGTAATTATCTATAAGCAAAGATATATAATAAATGTATCTCACAAACTATCAATTTCAAAAGAGAAGAAAGATCGTAGAATTTTATAATAAAACTATCATCGAATACCTATTTATCTATCTTATTAAGAACTAAAAATATTTCTACTCATAAATAATTAAATATTATACCAAAATAATTATATATAAACAAACAAATGATTTGCTTTAGTTGATTCACATTTATTTATAAACGAGTAAAAGAATTTGACAGTTTAAAAAATAATAAAATTGAAGCATATAAACTATAAAATCATGATGACAAAAAAAAATATAAATTCATATTATACATAATATGTTTGTATTGGTTAGTCGTAAAATTAAAAAAGTGGGAGAAATTATGAATAATATTAAATTAAGAAAATACTCGGACAGGTATACGGGTCAGAATCTAGTGAGTAATAATTTCATCGACACCACAATTATTTGGGCTTAATAATTTGATGTCTTTCATTACTACGCGGGCAAAACTATTAAAAATAAATTACCTAAAACAAATGCATTGCGGAGAAAACCACATAGTTTATTAATATATATATATATATATATATATGCATGTCTTTTGTTGAGCATTAATAATTAATTAAATATGTACTTTTAATTAATTAAATATGTAAATTTTAATTTATTTCAAAATCATTCGGTTTCTGATGTTCTATTTTATTTGGGCAAATCTTCTACAAAGACTTTAAAGAGTTTTATTACAAAAAAAACACACACACAAAGAGAAAAATGACCAAAAGAAATTTTATTAAAGATGTAAATAACAGTCACACTTACTCTATAGATATATAAATATAAATATATATTAAATAATAAATTAAAAAATAGAAAAATATTTTTATTTTATTTTGGGAAAAATTATTCGAGGCTTTTGAGAAAAATAGTTTTCAGAAAAATTGAAACTTTTGATATTTTATTTATAATTAAAACTCTTTTATAAAATATTTCTAAATTTATTATTTTAAATTTTAAATCTTAATTATATGTTTTTTTAATCCTAAACTTCATCTCTTATTCCTAAAATATAAATATTAACTCTAGATTAGTTAATCCTAAGAGTATAAATGTAGATTACCTTTTTAATGAAACCTATTTCGACCATTTTGAACCTTATATGCTATATTTTTTTATAAAAAAAAGTTGTGTTATCTTATGATATTCTTATTTTATTTAGCAATTATTCCAAAATCAGTATATTTTAACTGTATATGGCCAATGGAAAGAGTGTATTGTATAATTTTATTTATAATGTCTATGATTTCATATGTACTCGTTCAAAAAAATATACTATGTTTGATAGAAAACACATGATAGTATATGTAAATCAATTCTAGCAACGCTTTATGTCAATTTGATATAAAAATACTATTTTTTATGTTTAGTATTCAGTTTGTATGTAAATTAATTAGATTGACTAACTAATATCATTTTTGATATTCATTTAATTAATCTAGGTTTTCTAAATTTCGTTAAACCTAACTTAAAAAGTAACTACATCTCATGTCTTAGATTTTTATGTGCATATTTTACATACAAATGCTAACTTAACATAGATACTCCATTAATCCGCTCAGTCATTAATATAACAAATTAGATTATATAAATATATCTTCTATATATTAATTGAGAAACATTTAGAGTAATCGCATGTTAATGATTCTTAGAATATTTAAAAAATAAGTTGGTTCATCTAATCATATATTATAATTTTTACTAAATTAATTATCAATTGATTTGTAGTACTGTATACAAAAAAATATTATTCATTCTTTTCAAAATTATTCGAGGCTTTTGAGAAAAATAGTTTTCAGAAAAAATTGAAACTTTTGATATTTTATTTATAATTAAAACTCTTTTATAAAAATATTTCTAAAATTATTATTTTAAATTTTAAATCTTAATTATATGTTTTTTTAATCCTAAACTTCATCTCTTATTCCTAAAAGATAAATATTAACTCTATATTAGTTAATCCTAAGAGTATAAATGTAGATTACCTTTTTAATGAAACCTATTTCGACCATTTTGAACCTTATATGCTATATTTTTATAAAAAAAGTTGTGTTATCTTATGATATTCTTATTTTATTTAGCAATTATTCCAAAATCAGTATATTTTTAACTGTATATGGCCAATGGAAAGAGTGTATTGTATAATTTTATTTATAATGTCTATGTTTTCATATGTACTCGTTCAAAAAAATATACTATGTTTGATAGAAAACACATGATAGTATATGTAAATCAATTCTAGCAACGCTTTATGTCAATTTGATATAAAAATACTATTTTTTATGTTTAGTATTCAGTTTGTATGTAAATTAATTAGATTGACTAACTAATATCATTTTTGATATTCATTTAACTAATCTAGGTTTTCTAAATTTCGTTAAACCTAACTTAAAAAGTAACTACATCTCATGTCTTAGATTTTTATGTGCATATTTTACATACAAATGCTAACTTAACATAGATACTCCATTAAACCTCAGTCATTAATATAACAAATTAGATTATATAAATATATCTTCTATATATTAATTGAGAAACATTTAGAGTAATCACATGTTAATGATTCTTAGAATATTTAAAAATAAGTTGGTTCATCTAATCATATATTATAATTTTACTAAATTAATTATCAATTGATTTGTAGTACTGTATACAAAAAAATATTATTCATTCTTTTCGTAAACAAAAACTAAAGAACTACCTAATATGATTAACATATATATGTGGCAATTAATGACTTTGAGTAATAAAGATTTGACAACAATTTTTGTACCCTCTACCATTTTTGTTTAATTTTATAATATTAAAAGAAATTAAAAAATCATTAACCATATACTGATTTTTCTTAAATTTTATATTTTTAATTTTAAAAAAGACTATAAATTATTAAAATTGTTAAAAAAATTTCAAAATGAAATTTGTGATCAAGGGTTTAATTTTTTGCTATAACAAAATACCAATGATCATAAATCATTTGAATATGAAGTTTCATTTAATATATATATATATATATATATATATATATATTATTGTTTAAATTAACTATATACCATATAAAATATATATCCCCTATATATTAATTGAGAAATATTACAAAATTTGAGGTAGCTAGCTATTTGTCATTACTATGTTGATTCTTAGAATCCTTAGAAAATAGGTTGGTCTATCTAATCATATATTATACTTTTTATTAAAATAACTATCAAATTGATTAGTAGTGTAGAAAAAATATTCTTCATTATTTCCTTAAATATATAAAATTTACATAATTACCTAATATTAATAACATATATATAACAATTAATGATTTTGAATAATAAATATTTGATAAGAATTGTTGTATCCTCCATCATTTTTTTAAATTTATATTATTTTAGAAATTCAAACAATCACATTAAGCATATAATAAAAAAATTAGAGTTTTTCTTATATGCTATATTTGAAATTTTTAAAAATGACTGTAAATTATTTAAACTGTTAAAAGTCTCACTTTGAAGATTGTGATCAATGGTTAAATTTTTTTTTTTTTGCTATAACACGATACAAATGATCATAAAATCATATGAATAGAAGTTTCAATTAATATATATATATATATATTAATATTTTTAATTAAACTCTATACGATATAAAATATATAAATATGTTAATTTTGAAATTTTCATTGAAAAGTATTGAGACCTTATTATTTTAATTTCAAAATTTGCATCAAATTTTAAAAATATTATAAATTACTATAAGTTAAAATTCTCAGATTGAAAATTTTATAACTAATGGTTTAAATGTACTGTTATAGGAAACATAAAAATGTTAATAAAATTATATGACTAGGAAATTTAAATTAATATTCATAGTAAAATATAGTGTATCTGTGTGAATATCGTTTAAATTTAGTTATATATCATATAAAATAAACAAAAATGATTATTTGATTTATTTGCCAATAAAATAAAAAGTGATTGTTTTGATTTATGTGTTTACTATAATTTAATTATATGCGAAATAATTGCTTCATTCTCAATTATTCAATATAATTCTTATTTCACAATATGTGAATGAAAATAAAATAAATTATAATATTTAAAATAACTTATATACATAATGTTAATTCACAAGATGGCAGATCTTAAACTAGTTTAATAATTATAAAAGTCATTTAAATTAAATATTCAATAAATATTAAATAGAACAATAAATTGTTAGTATATATTATATATTAATGTAACATGATAATTTGAGTTATATTATCTATTTATCTAATCTAAACTATTAATGAAAAATGGATATGTCCAAAACTTAAATGACAACCTTTTAATATGATTTTAAATTAGTAGATTATACATATAGTAATAATTCTTTGTTAGTATGAGTTTAGAACTTTGGATGATATTAAATAAAAAAAAGTTTAGATCATTTTATTACGCTTTTTGTTTGCATCTATACTTTTTTTAATCTATTACTAGGGCAAGCCCGCACTACGCGCAGACACAATTTACGTGTTATGTATATACATATATTACTTTTGTCTATTTTTGCTGTATGTGTTTTTTGTTAGCTGATATGTCATGGATTTACCCATTTTCAACTATGATTTATATATGTTTTTGAAAACAATATGATACTTCTTGTACCTTTTTAGAGCTTTTATAGGTTCAGGTACTCGTTGGTGTAAATTAGCCATTATGGAGCTAATATGGAGGCTTTAAGGAGATTAAGAGCTAAACGATGTTGAAGCTATCGACCGATGATCATCAAGAACCATCGACCGATAAACCGCTAAGGCAATCGACCGATGAACAACATCTACCATCGATCGATACAGAAGTCCTCCGAGTGATTAATTACAAATTAGAAGACCTAATTGTTTCACAAGGGTTTGATAATTACACCTTAAGTCCCTGGCCGCCTTAGGCTATATTAATAAGGTTTTGTACTACTTTAGAGGCAGACTTGCCTAGAGACCTTTTAGACCTAATTTGGGAGGAGCATCTTGTTACCTTTGAAAGAGCTTAGGATTGGAGAGAGAGAGATCTGAACTACATAACAGAGAAGATCTTGAACTCCCTTATTTACTTTACTCTTTTAATGTTTCTCTTATTATTATCATTTAAAAGTATTATTCGTACCATCATGATTTTGTCTCCCATGAATATGTTTGAGTAATCTCTCTTGTTAGATTTAGGTTTCTCATTAAGATTGACTTATGTACTGCAAATAAACCATTGCTAGGGTGTTTAAAATATAGTTCTTCATCTAGTTCTTCTTAATGCAATGCTAAGGATTGATCACCTTTAACCTAGATCTTAGAATTAATTTGGACAAGTGAGAACTTGGCAAATCTCTGAAAACCAAACTAGTATGTTCTAGTCCCACTAAGAGTACACGAGAGTCGTTTCTTAGTGAAGACTAGCGAACCGATTCAAACCTATTACTAAAGCTCGATGGAAGCAATATCGATCGACGGGGTAATCACCTTGTCGAGCGATATAGCGAAAGGTGCATAATTGATCGACACTTTCTTATGATCATCGAACGATAGTTGTTGATCCCAGATCCAGTTGAAGATAATCAACTAGATTAAACCCTAAGTTTGAGTTCAGAACTATGAATAGTAAAAGCCCTAACTAGCTTGCATGCATGTCACACCTGAGAAAATACCTAAGTCTAGCTACCTTTCTTCCTCTTAACAACCCAAAACAATAAACCGAGCAATTACTTGCTCATCATCTGAATTGCTGTTTTTAAACCTGCTTGTCTAGTTTTATTTCGAAAATTAACAATCTATTGTGTAATCCTAGAGTCTCTTTGGATTCGATTCCTAAGTACTACAATTGAACCTCTTATTTGAGAGAGTAATTCACTCCTTAGGGTAATTTGAGTGATATCAAAATTGGCGCCGTTGTCGGGGACTCTTTCTTATTACCATTAGATTAAGTTTAGAATATAGTCTAGACTTTATTTTCGTGTTTACTTAAATCTTTTCCTTTTTTCCTGCTACTACAGGCCCTTAAGATGGAAGAGACGGATTTCGGCCGAGCATCGACCGATGCACATACGAACACATCGAGCGATATGTCGAGCGAGGAATCGATCGACACAGCTCCATGTACATCGATCGACGCCACCCAGCCGGAAGCAGGTAAGTCCTTACTTACCAATCTTGCTAATGAGGAAGTAGTCCTAAACAAACCAATAGGTCAATTAAGCAATGAAACCAATAACTTAACAATTAAACAGGGGACTGCAATCCCTGTTGGAATTTGTCCATCTTCTGTCGAAGATGCGGGTCAATTGCAAAACTACTTAGACCCCATTAAGACCTATTCCAATAGGTCTGCTATCAAGTTACCAGAAGATGACATAAATAAATCTACACTTCATCTAGATTTTATCCATCTGGTACGAAATAACCCTTTCCGTGGGTCGGCCTCAGAGCACCCACACGAGCACGTCGAATATCTGGAAGACCTAGTACCTGATGAATGCAATCGCTGTAGGCTCTTACCTTTCTCCTTAGGAGGGGAAACCAGGAAGTGGTTAAATCAGATACCAACAGGCTCTCTAACCTGCTGGGAAGAAGTTCGAAATGCATTCATCAATCAATTCTTCGATGAAGCTCGATACTGGGATGTGAGACAGAAACTTTCTACTTTCCTTCAAGATCCACGTGAGTCATTCAAAAATGCTTGGATTAGATTCGGGAATTATCAACTCGACTGCATCCACCATATGGTTATTCAGAACCACAACTCCTTAAATTCTTTTACGAAGGTCTCGAACTAGACTACCAAATCACACTTGACAATGCAAGTGAAGGAAACTTTAGCACTAGGAACCCTGGAGAAGCAAAGCGACTAATTAAAAACATAGCTACGAGTAGATCTTATGAGATTAGAGATAGAGAGAGAGAGAAGCTGAGTCCAGAAACGAACTTCAGTTATGTGAAATCAAACAATCTCTGGATTCGCTTCACTCTTTCATAAAAGAGAGGAGATCCGAGACAATCCAATTTAATGAGGATAGTCAGTCCATTAGACAGACATGCTTCGTTGAAGAGGATGATCCTCAGGAGCGCGATCTCAACGAAGATAGTTTTACCGGAACTATGATGCCCTGGTTGGATCACACCAAGGAAAGGCTAAACCAGGCTTTCACTGGAAATCGGAGACTAGAGAATGACCTAAACACCAAAATAAACATTGTTCACAGCGAGTTGTTTAAGAAATTAGATGCCTTAAGCGAACAAGTTAAAAGATTGGAGGGTCATGTCGCTGAAAATGCAATCGCTATCAAGAGAGAAGCGGGACGTCTTCCGGGAAGGACTGATACCAACCCGAGACGCCATGTTAGTGCTGTACTCATGAGAAGCGGGAAGCAACTCACTCCAAACGCTAAAGAAAATACCTCTGCGGAAGGAAGCAATGAAACTCGAGAAATAAATAAACCCCTTCCAAATCCTGTGCTACTCTATAAAACGAGACCGGAACCTTCTCAGAACAAAGATAGGACCGAAAATCCTCAAGGAACTGAGAAGGAGGTGATCGATCTTGATAAAGAGGAGAAAACTTCGGAGGAAACCATTGATATCGATCGATGTAAAGAAGACGGAAATATCGATCGACAGACCCCCAGCAGTTCGGAAGAAAACTCAGCTCCCGCCGCACCGACTATAGAACGGGTGTATAAAACATTACCTCCCTTCCCTCCCAGTAAATCCAACACTAAGCGTGATATAGATAGAGAAATCTGTAGGAAGGCATTCGAAAGAATCAAAGTGGAGCTGCCACTAATTGATGCCCTTAGAATTTCACCGACGATAAGACAATATGTTAAAGTAATGACAAACAAAAGCTTTTCAACAGACAAGCGCAGTGTCATGATGATCTCTGAGGAGGTTAGTGCTATAATTCAAAGTGAAACCCTAGTCAAAAGACCTGATCCCGGTAGTTTTGTTCTTAATTGTACTATTCAAAATAAGCAATTTCCAAGAGCACTCTGTGATCTAGGCTCTAGTGTAAATCTAATGCCACATTCCGTTGCGACATCTCTTGGGTATACAGAATTTACACCAGCCAATATCCAATTAGTTCTCGCTGATAGATCCGTTAGAATTCCGTAAGGAGTACTTGCAGATGTACCTGTGGAAATTGATGGATCCCCCGTACCAACGGATTTTGTTGTACTTCACTACAAGAATGAACCAAGGGATCCAATTTTATTAGGAAGACCATTCCTCGCTACCGAAAATGCGATTATCGATGTCAAGGAGGAACGAATCAATCTGAACATAGGGAACATTCCAATGAGGTTTGATATGGAGAAGATTTTGACACGTCCCTTAATAGATAGGCAATCCTCCTACGTGGATGAAATCGATGAGCTGACTCAAGAATCTTTCGAAGAATCATTCTCAGATGACCACCTAGAGGATGCACTCATGCTTTCTCAAAACAAAGTGTTCAGCATAGACAACAGAACATATGAATATAATCATTTGATGGACGCAAGCCATGAGACCACAGACATTGAAAGCAAAGAAGACGAGGAGTTAAAAATTGATATCGATCGATATTTACATACTCCGTCGATCGACAACCGTCTTCTTTAGGGAATCTAACTAAGGAAAAAGCACCTAATGTGGAACTAAAGCCACTGCCTGCTAGGCTCAAATATGCTTTCCTTCTCGATAATTCCTATCCCGTAATAGTTAACGTAAATCTTACAAATGGGGAGTTCGCTCTGTTATAAAACAAACTTCGCAAGTACAGGAAGGCACTCAGATACTCTCTAGAGGATATTCCGGGTATCTCTCCCGACCTTTGTATGCACCGAATTCATCTGGAAGACGAATCTAAGTCATCTATAGAACATCAGAGACGGCTGAACCCCAACCTTAAGGAAGTAGTTAAGAAGGAAATTAACAAACTCCTTGATGCCAGTGTCATCTGTCCAATTTAAGACATCAATTGGGTAAGCCCAGTCCATGTGGTACCAAAAAAGGGAGGTATTACAGTGGTTAAGAATGATAAAGACGAACTTATCCCGACAAGGACTGTAACTGGACACCGCATGTGCATCGACTATAGGAAACTGAATTCCGCAACTAGGAAGGATCACTTTCCTCTGCCGTTCATTGACCAGATGCTGGAAAAACTAGCAAATCATAAGCACTATTGCTTTCTTGATGGATATTCCGGATTCTTCCAGATCCCCATACATCCAGACGATCAAGAAAAGACAACTTTCACATGCCCTTATGGAACATTCGCATATCGCAGAATGCCATTCGGCCTGTGCAACGCCCCAGCTACTTTCCAACGCTGTATGATGTCGATTTTCACTGATATATAAAACATTTCATGGAAGTATTCATGGACGATTTCTCAGTTTATGGATCTAGTTTTTAAGATTTTCTCGATAACCTCTGTAAAGTCCTGGGGAGGTGTGAAGAGAAGAATCTAGTTCTAAACTGGGAAAATGTCATTTTATGGTTAATGATGGAATCGTTCTTGGGCACAAAGTTTCCGCTGCTGGAATCGAAGTAGACAGAGCAAAGATTGAGGTGATGACTAGTCTGCCACCACCGACAAACATAAAAGACATTAGGAGTTTCCTCGGACATGCTGGATTTTATAGGAGATTTATAGAGAACTTCAGCAAAATTGCCAGACCTCTAACTACCCTCCTTTGCAAAGATGTTAAATTCGATTTCACATCAGAATGTAATCAAGCTTTTGAAAAGATTAAGAAAGCACTAATATCTTCCCCTGTCGTACAAGCACCCGACTGGAATCTTCCTTTCGAAATAATGTGCGATGCGAGTGATTTCGCTGTGGATGCGGTTTTAGGGCAACGTAAAGATAAAAAGATACATGCTATCTATTACGCTAGCCGGACTCTGGATGAAGCTCAGAGAAACTATGGGACAACTGAAAAAGAGCTGCTTGCAGTGGTCTACGCTTTCGAAAAATTTCGCAACTATCTTGTTGGTTCGAAAGTCATCGTTCATACTGATCACGCGGCTATTAGGTATCTCATGCAAAAGAAAGATGCGAAGCCACGACTTATCCGCTGGATACTTCTACTCCAGGAATTTGATATTGAAATTAAAGACAAAAGGGGAGTAGATAATGGTGTCGCTGATCATCTTTCCCTAATAAGAGTAGACAATGACGTCCCTATTGATGATTTCTTACCCACTGAAAACGTCTATTTCACAGACTCATCATTCATTGGCCAAATACATCTTTCATCTGAGGATGTATCGGTCGACGGGGATGGAGATGAGGAAATCAGGTTCGGAACACTCATGTCGATCGATGAAGAGGATGACGCATCGGTCGATACAAGCGATGCTATATCGATCGATGAAGTAGACGATTTTGACTTACGGAACATCCTATTTAAGATTACCGTTGATATGACCATTGCCGTAGCCTGCCATTCGATCACAGATCAACATGATCTCGTCGAGAATGAAGATTTTGATCACGAAGCACACGCGGTGGAAAGGAAATTCAAAGATAGACCTTGGTACGCTGATATAGTAAACTATTTAGCTGCACACGTCGAACCTGAAGAACTCAAAAATTATGACAGAAACAAATTATTCAGAGAAGTCAGGAGATACCATTGGGATGAACCTTACCTTTATAAGCAATGTGCTAACGGGATATTCAGACGCTGTGTAGCTGAGACTGAAATTTTGGATATTATTTTCCATTGTCATGGATCCGATTACGCTGGACATTTTACAACCTTTAAAACGGTTTCTAAGGTCCTTCAGGCCGGATTTTGGTGGCCTACAATGTTTCGCGATGTTCACTCCTTTATCTTTAAATGCGATAGATGTCACCGTCGAGGAAAAATCAGCAAAAGACACGAGATGGAACAAAAGTTTATACTTGAAGTAGAAGTCTTTGATTGCTGGGGGATAGACTTTATGGGTCTTTTCCCTTCTTCTTATGGAAACAAATACATTCTAGTTGCTGTCGACTATGTTTCCAAATGGGTCGAAGCAATAGCTTCACCAACGAATGATGCCTCTGTCGTTATCAAACTTTTAAAGAGCATCATTTTACCTAGATTTGGAGTACCTAGAGTAGTTATAAGCGATGGTGGAACACACTTCATCAACAAAATTTTTGAAAACGTACTCAAGAAAAACGGAGTTCACCACAGAGTGGCAACACCTTACTATCCGCAGACAAGTGGACAAGTCGAAGTTTCTAACAGACAGATTAAAAAAAATTTGGAAAAGACTGTGGGAGCCACAAGGAAGGATTGGTCTCGGAAACTAGATAACGCACTCTTGGCTTATCGGACTGCCTTTAAAACTCCACTAGGAACAACTCCATTTCATCTGCTTTATGGAAAATCTTGCCATTTACCAGTTGAGCTAGAACACAAAGCAGCTGGGCGACTAAATTGCTAAATTTTGACATTAAGACGGCTGCAGAAAAGAGACTCATCCAGCTTAATGAACTGGATGAAATGAGGCATTTGGCCTACAAGAACTCGAAATTATATAAAGAAAGGACCAAAGCTTATCACGACAGAAAGATCATTTCTCGACATTTTTTCCCAAACGATCAAGTTCTTTTATAAAACTCTCGATTGACATTATTTCCCGGAAAACTCCGATCTCGTTAGTCGGGACCCTTTACCATTACAGAGGTCCGACCAAATGGTACCATCACCCTTATAAATGACAAAGGAGAAGAATTCACAGTGAATGGCCAACGAGTAAAGCACTATTGGGTTAAACCCCCAAATGTAAAACCTTTAGGGTTAGGCATTCCTAACTCTAATTAGATTAAGCAGAAAAGTCAAACTAAATGACTAAAAATAAGCGCTGAGTGGGAGGCAACCCACTATTAGGATTATATTTCTTACTATTTAACTAGAATTGCGATAATAATTTAAAGTTTCAGTAATAAAAATTAAAACTTTGACAAAATTAGTAAACATAGTAGATTATTTAGGATGCCATCGATCGATACGGGGCCATCTTCATCGATCGATACGGCCGTATCGAGGGCAAACTCCTTTTTAACTCGATATGCGCTGCTCTCTCTCACAAATCGCAAAACACCTCTGAAAAACAAAAACCTCTCTTTCTCTCTCAATTCTTCACGGAATCTCACCATTTTTTGCCTTAATCGACTCGAAAATCATCTCTCTTCTCGGTTAAATTGTTCATTCCACCAATCTTCAAGGTATAGTCTCATGATTATTAGATATTTTAAGTACATTGGTTGAAACAAACTTCAAACTGAATCTGGTAGATAGACTTGTTTTTAATCGATTAAATTTGTTAGGATTGTTAGAATAGAGGTTTATGAGTGTTAGAACTAGCAACTACAATTTAAAATCGCGATTTGGGATGCTGAGATTTTTGCAGGTTTCGGAGCTCGACATCGATCGATATGCCTCGCATTATCGATCGATATGCGCATCTCAATTGAACAATAGGCTAACATATCGATCGATATACTCACGTATACATCGATCGATATTGATCAACAGAACGAACAACTGACACTCTCATTTTATGTTTTCATGCAGATGATCTCAGCAGATGAACAACGAGAGAGGAGAACAAAGAGGAAGCTTGACACAGCTGGCTCCTCCAGGAGAAATCCTCCGTCATCCTCATCTTCCTCCCAATCAGAAAGGAAAGACGAGCGCGATCCTTGTCCTCGTGACGATGGAAAGCCCATTAGGATCTACCGGGATTTCACTAACCCGAGGAGGATAGCCAAGAGCAACGAGTGCCTTCACCGCCCAGTGACTGATGAGTGGGATGCCTTTGACAGCCTGTTCTACAATGCATGGCTGGGAGTGGAGATTGCACCCACTCAGTTCATCGATCCCGACACTATCCAGAGTTTGGGAATCGATGGCGACATTGGAGAGATGCTCACTCAGCTAGGGTTTGAGACCATGGCCGCTCAGTCTTACGACCTCTACAGCTCGCTCGTCAGGCAGTTCATGGCTACAGTTCGTTTCGAGTACAGCAACCCACAGTCGAGCGTTGCTTCTGACGGCATTCTTTCTTTCTTCGCCAGGGGCATCAGGTACTACATCACCATCCCCGACCTCTGCACGATCTACGGATTCGAGCACTCTACGGCCACACACAGCAACCTCTCAGTCTTCCCGAGAGTGAAGGAGTTCTAGGAGATCTTTGCTACAGGTTACTGGAGCTCTGCCTTGGTCATTCAGACAGACATCCGCCATCCCACTCTGCGGTACTTCATGAGGATCCTTGCCTCCACTTTGATGTGCAAGATGGAGCCCAACAAGGTGAGGATTCACGAGCTTACACTTCTCTACCACGCACTCGACGGATTGGTTGATCTGACCTTTCTGGACCCGGACCGCGAGTTGACGTTGCCCAACCTTGGGGCTGTTTTCGCTGAGCATCTGGTCAGCCTGAAGACAAAGCCTTTCTCTGGCGCAGCCGCGAAGAAAGAGAGGGTAGGGAGTCTGCTGACACCGATCTTCCAGCATATTGGGATCCGTTTGGATGAGGGCAGCGCAGATACGTCCCGTGCCTACTTGGACGCAACTCATCTGCGTAACAGTATGTGGCTGGATAGGAACCGTGTCTGGAGTTTCAGGACTACGGACAGTTTCCGCAGATTCACCCTGCCACACCGAGAGATCACTGACTTTGCTGAGGACATCGACAAGCTCAGGTTCCAGCCCGATCCTCGTCACGCCCGCGAACACCCACCGCAGCGCCGACCTACAGGAGTCCGCAGCGCTAGCACCTCTCGAGCTACCCCATAGGCACCACTCCCTCCTTTCCCGGACCTCACAGAGGTAGAGACCGGCAATCAGGGAGCCTTCAGGAGGGGAGTGATGGATGCTCTTCAGGCCATCTGGGCCCGAGTTTCGAGATGCGTTGTTCGAGCAGGGCTAGTACTTTAGCCAGTGACCCAGCAGCAGCAAGACCATCTCACCAGTACCGTCAGGACGACGAGGACGACGACGAGGGCAGTGAGACTGTCTAACAGAGCTAACATAGGGGATACATAACTCATATATGATGAGTTAGACGGATTGACAACACCTTAGATGAAGACATTCTGCAACATGTCCTACGTCGATCGACAATAGCATTGTATGTCGATCGATACATCTGACAATACATCGATCGATGTCTTCATTGACATATCGATCGATATGTAAGCATAGAGGTACGAAAATCTTACTAACCTGACTACATTTGTTACATACAATATATTATCTAATTTTCTCTTAGACCAAATAACACTGGGGACAGTGTTGTTTAAGTCTGGGGGGGTATCTACTAACATTTCTATTTCATGATTATTCAAAAAAAAATATTTTTAAGAAGGGGGCAATGATTTGATTAATCCATACTTGTTATCTAACCACTCTTTAGCACCATTCTTAGATTTGTCAACTGCAGAATGTACTATAGATGCTAAAGTGGATCACCTGTCAGCTATGACAACACCTGTTATGAATGTCTGGAGGAACCAAAACTGATTTCCAATCTAACCTGATATCTTTTGCTTGTCTTGGGGCTTGGTATACAAGGGATCGGAATCCTCCTGCAAGTCTGGAAGGTAAAAGTCTGTGTGCTTCTGGTTCCTTTCCTTCTCTCTCTTCGGCATCCATTTGAATTAAAAAAAAGTTGTATAAGTGATATGATTTCTTGAGGAGTAGAGGGTAGGAGTGTCTCCTGCGACTCCATTATACTACTCTGAAAGGATGATCAAAGCGAGGGGTAGGAGTGTCTCCTGCGACCCCATTATTCGCTTGTTCTAAAAATTGCATATGTTGCTAGTCAATGAGATGTACAAAGATTAGCCTAAGTGGCATCAATGTTCATTGGATTTGAAACTATAAGGATTCAGAGAAGAGAGATAAAGGGGGAAGAAAGGAATCAGAAAAGACTGCCTTAGGTTCAGAAACTTGCTTGAGTTGAGTCCATGTGTTCCTTGATCGATACTCCAAAGGTAAAGCCTACACCTTTCTTTTTATGCATAAATGAAATCAGTAGAGGGGTTAATCAGACAGGATTACTAAGTTGTTGGCTAGATGAATTTGGTTGCTAGGCTAGGATATGGTATAATGTACTTCTGAAGTTGGTGAATATTTGTTGTGGCTTCCAATAAGGTAAAGGGGATGATTCTAAGTTTGAGATTGCTGGAGTTTCCGCCTTTCAAACCTTTTTCTGGACCAATGTTCTATGCTTTGCTTAAGTAAAAGGATAAGTCTGGGGGAGTTGATATGTCATGGATTTTACCCATTTTCAACCATGATTTATATATGTTTTTGGAAACAAAAGGCTACTTCTTGTACCTTTTTAGAGCTTTTACAGGTTCAGGTACTCGTTGGTGTAAATTAGCCATTATGGAGCTAATATGGAGGCATTAAGGAGATTAAGAGATAAATGATGTTTAAGCTATCGACCGATGTTCATCAAGAACCATCGACCGATAAACCGCTAAGGCAATCGATCGATGAATAACATCTACCATCGATCGATACAGAAGTCCTCCGAGTGATTAATTACAAATTAGAAGACCTAACTGTTTCACAAGGGTTCGATAATTACACTTTAAGTCCCTCGCCGCCTGTTAGGCTATATTAATAGGATTTTGTATTACTTTAGAGGCAGACTTTCCTAGAGACCTTTTAGACCTAATTTGGGAGGAGCATCTTGTTACCTTTGAAAGAGCTTAGGATTGGAGAGAGAGAGAGATTTGAACTACATAACAGAGAAGATCTTGAACTCCCTTATTTACTTTACTCTTTTACTGTTTCTCTTATTATTATCATTTAAAAGTATTATTCAAACCATCATGATTTTGTCTCCCATGAATATGTTTGAGTAATCTCTCTTGTTAGATTTAGGTTTCTCATTAAGGTTGACTTATGTACTGCAAATAAACCATTGCTAGGGTGTTTAAAATATTGTTCTTCATCTAGTTGTTCTTAATGCTATGCTAAGGATTGATCACCCTTAACCTAGATCTTAGGATTAATTTGGACAAATGATAACTTGGCAAATCCCTGAAAACCAAACTAGGATGTTCTAGTCCCACTAAGAGTACACGAGAGTCGTTTCTTAGTGAAGACTAGCGAACCGATTCAAACCTATTACTAAAGCTCGCTGGAAGCAATATCGATCGACGGGGTAATCACCTTGTCGAGCGATATAGCGAAAGGTGCATCGCCGATATTCATATAGAATAATCGATCGACATTTTGTTATGATCATCGAACGATAGTTGTTGACCGAGATCCAGTTGAAGATAATCAACTAGATTAAACCCTAAGATTAAGTTCAGAACTATGAATAGTAAAAACCCTAACTAGCTTGCATGCATGTCACACCTGAGAAAATACCTAAGTCTAGCTACCTTTCTTCCTCTTAACAACCCAAAACAATCAACCGAGCAATTACTTGCTCGTCATCTGAATTGTTGTTTTTAAACCTGCTTGTCTAGCTTTATTTCGAAGACTAAACAATCTATTGTGTAATCCTAGAGTCTCTGTGGATTTGACCCCTATGTACTACAATTGAACCTCTTATTTGAGAGAGTAATTCACTCCTTAGGATAATTTGAGTGATATCTTTAGCATTTGCAAGAAAAGAGTATAATAAAGTTAAGGGATTTTAAGAATGTTTGGGCATGAGGAATTATATATAATAAGATATACGGTAAAGCTTCTATAAATTATTAATGTGGAGACCTTGATATTTTATTAACTTGTATAGAGTAATTAATTTATGAAATGATTCCTTTCTTAGAATTTTATTTTGGAATTTCTTTTTGAATAAAATAAGAAATAGTTGATTTTATTCTATACATATTATTTTAATTTGACTTTCATATTACTTTTATTATATTATTTACTGTATAGAAAATATGTTTCATATAATTTAAACGTTGTTAAGATATAATTTTACTAAATATTATCAAAATTGAAATATTAAAAAACACTTTTCTAAATATAAAACAAACAATCCAGTATTTTGTTTGTACTTATATAAAATATATATATATATATGTAGATTATTAATTTACGATTACAATAGGACCATATATTTACATAGGATTTTCTACAAAAAATATTATATTATTATTTTATCGATTTGTGTCATATTTTAAATCGTTCCAAGCTGGGACCACAGAAATTTATGAATTTATCGTGTTTATTAATTCATTGAGTATTAGTTTATATAATTTCTATTTACATATAAATACACCCGATGATGTGTTATTTATATTTGTTGTTTCTCGGTTCTAGAACTTAATTGACTGTTCAAGTATTTACAAAATTCGGTCCAATTTAACTTCTATAATTTTGGTTTTTAAAATAATTTGAGTAACAAAGTTAAGAACCTACTAATATAATTTTTAAAAATTGGATCCAATTTGTAACAGTTCTGATTTTTGAGTAATTTTGAATAATTTAATTAAAAAGTAAATGATTCGGATTTTTGGATTAAATATTTGGTAATTCATATTGTTCGGATAAAAACATCAAATTTAAAAATATTCAAATAATGGTTTATGATAGTTTTTAAGGATATTTTGTTATTTAAAACTAAATAGTGTATAGTAAATATATACTAATAAAGTAGGCTTTTTTATCTCCTTGGGGGAAAAAATGTCATGTGGCATTTTCTTTTTAATAATTAAAATATTTTCTAAATTTAAATTTAATGAATTTTGGTATTAATTGTGAAATAAATTGGGGGTTTTAAACTCTCCTTCATACATGTCCAAACGTTTATAAGAGTGTTTTGAATCTGATCCGGACCCGTAGTTGAACCGATAAATTCGGTGATCCAATATAAATCGGATTTGGGTTTTGTGAAAAACCCATAAAACACACAAAAACTCTCTAAAACCCGATACATGTTGCACCACTGGTTGAACCAATAGATAATTTTATTTTTTACTATTTTTAGTTCAAGTTATGTTTTAAAATTATTTTTATATTTTAAATTTCTAATTAAAAATTGAAAATTATCAGTTTTATTAACATCTTCCTCTTCTTCTACACTATAATTTACGTTTTCAAGAAAGGTGAGTCATGATTGTGCTTGAGCCGCACGTCCGTAAAACAGACTAAATCACGATGAGGCTTATTATTCCTCTACACTACAATTTACGTTTGCAAGAAAGGTGAGTAAATTATTGTTTATTTAACTTAGTTTATAACAAATCATTACATTTTTAATTTACAGATCAAAAAGAATAAAATCATATGATCATGTGCATTACAAAACAGAGTTTTAGATTGTTGAAGAAGAAAAACCTCGCGAGCTTGATTATAATAAATTAGAGAATGCTCTTGCTGAAGAATATCCCAAAGATGATGAAGTGACAAATTTATAAAATTTTGTTGGTATAAAATTTAGAGAAAACCAAAATTAGTTGATGTGATCTGGTTTTAGTTTATTTTTGTTATTGACAATTTATTATATTGATGTTTTAATTTTTGTTTATTTTGGATTGGAAGTTTAATTTTATGTCTTGATTTTTTTAGATGTCATAATTCTTATGTTACAAATTTTTTTAAATAGTCTAAACTATTTCTTAATATTTTGTATGTACACTTAAAATACTTAACTTTAGTTTTATATATATTTGTTTTCATAGCTAATATATTATTATATAATAAAACTAATTCATTTATTAATCTGATTCATCCATGGTTGATCCAATGATCCAGTGATCCGTAAATCATCCGATTCAGTGTCGGTCGGGTTTCAAAACACTGGTTTATAGGATTTCTTTGTATTTGATGTTGACGATGGAGAATATAACCTCTACAATTCTCCTTCTTTAACGCAATCGACGTAATCGTTCATATAATCAATCCAGAAATCCCACTCATCCCACTATCTCCTATTGAATGCTTCTTTAGTTTCTGCTTTCTCAGTTTCATTGTATATGAATAGACGGTGTGAGAGTTTGGACGATGATCCATTTACTTTTCCCAATTCAATCATTGTTGAATTCTCAATTTCATTGCTCGGAGTTGAAGACAAATCGGTGTAGAGATATTCAGACTAGGCTACAACAATTTTGGCAAGCCTGAAATGTTAAGAAATGGGTGATATATTGAGGTTGATATGTTGTTGATTAATGAGAAGGTACACCGGTTTCTTATTTCAATTTGCCAGTTAATGATTGCTTACTTTTAAAGTAATAGTTTTCTTATGTATCATTTCCTTTCTCAGGTGGTGCTTTTACATGTGTTAATCAACTTTTTCAGGTTTAACACCTTCAAACATTTCTTGAAAGAAAGCTCAGTCTATGACATGAGTATCTAAGATTCCAACTAAATTAACTTTTTTACGACTATCGATTTTTATTATAAATTTATTAATCGATTAGTAACAACTACTTATACTACGGTCGCAAACCACTATCAAAAAGATCAGAAAATATATTTTTTTACATATTTTCATTTTACATATTTTTAACATATTTTCTTTACTAAAACCATATAATAAATTATAAATTTAAGTAAGAATACAACATCTGAATCCGTAGCAGAAGCCGAATATCACTAGTATTATTATATATAAGCTATATTTTAGTTATTCCGGTATTTTCATTATTGTTTTGGTTTAGTTTCAATTTGTTTGGTTCTGAATACATATGAACTTTTTGGTTATTTGTTTTTTTTTGGTTTGGTCTGACTTAAGGTCATCGATTAATTTTCCAAGCTCACACCAGGCTAATGAATTTCAGCTCTTAGGTGTGTAGCGGAAAGTGCGGCCTTCTAAGGCACAATAATATTAGAAGTTTTATTTTATTTTGTGGTAACAATGACCGTAGGCTCCACACGCACCCTAACTAAGTTCTGGTGAAATTGGGTGGCCTGAACATCAAAAGCACTGAGACAAACAATTGTAGAACTGCAAGAAAATTGGAGCACTTTAGGCGCTTGGTCTTAAAGACACCAGAAAAGTAAACGTGAAAATCCACCATGTTGCTCTAATCTTATTATAAAACAGGTCATTGTGTGGTGTAAAATAAATTCCAGTAATTATCTTATCTAAAGGCCCGATTTGGAGATCATGGGATATCGTAAACCTCAAATGAAAGTATGCATCACAAAGCTTTAAACTAAATAGGATATATAATCTGCAATAAAACTCTTGGATGCAGACAATATGATTTCTCTGAAATTTAAAACTTATTATTAAATAGAATATAGAGAAACAGAGAAAACAAAAGAAGCAAAAGAAAACAAAGATATGCAAGCATGAAGCAACTCTTGGTATAACTATCAAATTTCTATTTCTATGTGTTTGCTTAAACTCTTCTGAGACTTTAAGTAGGTACTTATCTACATTTTTCACCAGCATTATCACATGTGTATATGTTAATGAGTTTATCAAGAACATAACAGAGATCATGAATAAAACTAAAATGTATAAGTGAATTGCTTATGTATCTCAATCTAGAAGACTATTCATGTACTCAACACATACATATGAATGTAAGAATATTTTTTTTACCAAGATATGAGTAGAGGTAGTGGAGATTATCTAACATATAAACATTATGGGTGATGAAAAATCCAGTAAATTTCTGTAGTCTGCAATTTTTTTACATGTACATAGATTTCCTATCCTACCTCTTGAGAGGACGAAAGGTTATGGTGTGAGAACGAACAGAAGGCTATGGAGTGAGAACGAACAGGGTCTTCGTGATTGTCAACTGTATCGATCAAAGTGCCCATTAGATAATCTCAGGGCTGGATGACACCTCTGTGTAATTTGGCGAGATTCCATTGTCTTTTGGGGTGGAAGGTCTGCAACTATTTTTTCTCAAACTATTTAGTGTTTTCCCAGTTTACAAAAGCTTAAAAAAAAAAACAAATCAAGACAAATTGGTCAGTTCATAGGAAACTAAAAAAGGGCAGAAGCAAAATTAAAATCTAAAGTATTTTAATGGACATCGAAGTTCTTATTAAAAAAATAAGATCCATGAAAAGAAGAAAAAAAATCAACTGACAGCAGATCAGATTAGATTAGATTACTGGAGAAAGCAATTAGTAGCATGATTACCAGAGAAAGATTAAATGTGAGAGCAAGAGTAAACTAATGATATGCAAGAAATCTATGTAACTCTCTATTTCTTTACATCAACAAAATCAGATATAATATTGATATTAATAAACGATTACGAGTGTAAACATAAGGAACACGACACAACAATAATATAAATTGAGCTATTCTATCGTTAGTTTAACAATCGTAATGTTCTTAACTTTTTTTGTTCTTCTTTGGCGCTTTCAACTCCTTAACGACCAAAGCTGGAGTTGACGACTCTGAACAAACCTAAGCAGCGGAGCTGGCCATTCTTATCTATGAAATTTCAGAAATCTAATGATTGAGAGAATGAACCGATGAATTTCATGAAAAAAGAACACACCTATGTATAGTTGGAGATTCGCGATGGAATTAATAGGACTAATCACAGATCGGGCCGTTTCATATAGAGAAAGGAAGCTCAGACATCACGTTCGAAGAGAAGCTCAGCCGTTGCAGGAAGAGAAGAGAAGATCTGCCGTTTCTCGTTCAAGACGAAGCCCACAAAGATAATGTTTAATGAAACGCGACGTTCACAATACATAGGACACATGTCACGCTGTCTGACACTCGAGTTTATGACATGGCGTCCGACGTGTCACAATAAGAAGAGAAGCAACTCTTCTTTATATATAAAGATGTTAAATAATAACCGACTAAAATATTATTGCATTCTTTAATGAGGCTGATAATTTAAATAATCGAAAATAAAAACTTTAGAAGAACAACCATCTTACATTGTTACATCATAGTTTTGTATATAATATCCACATAAAAAAATTCATCCAATTTTTAAAATATTTGGGGTGGTTAAGCATACATGTGTTTTTGTTTGTGTTAAAAGTGTAGTATTAGTATATCAACAATGTTTATCATCAGTTGTAGAGGGGATTGAAAAATGAAAATTGGCATATTTCCATACAAATAATTTCTCACATGCAACAATAAATTCACTCTTTTTATTTATATCTTTTTTTGCTAACCACATTTTATTTATTTTAATGTTCTTATAGCAAAGTTCGTTAAAATCAAATACATTACATATACATATATATATATATATATGTATACATATATATGTATACATATATATGTAAAACACATGACCATTTTCATGGACGAGCTTTAATTTCAAATCTCAACCTCTTTTCACGATGTCTTCCTCCATCTCTCTTATCCAAGCAACTACCATCTCTGGCTTAATCCTCTTCCTATCCACCATCTCCTCCGCCGCACCAATTTCCATCGTCCGACATCCGACGTCCATTCAACAGAATCTACGCCTTCGACGACTCTTTCACCGACACAGGAAACTCACGTTCCGGCGAATGCCCGACTGGATTCGGACACCTGTCAAGCTTTCCTTACGGCATGACTTACTTCAAACGTCCGACGAACCGTTACTCCGACGGGCGACTCACCATCGATTTTGTGGTGCAGACGATGAACTTACCGTTTCTGCCACCGTATCTCAGCCTCAGAACCACTAACGGTAGTAACGGCACAGCTGCGGATACTGACGGCGTTAACTTCGCCGTCTCTCGACTCTGGAGCAACGGTGATTAAACACGCTTTCTTTGCGGAGAAGAATCTGACGCTTGATATGACTCCTCACTCCTCAGTCTATAGAGACTGAGCTTGGCTGGTTCGAAAAGTATTTGGAGACACTTGGAACAAGCCAGAAGGTTTCGTTGTTTAAAGATTCTCTCTTTTGGATTGGAGAAATTGGCGTTAACGACTATTCCTACACCGTAGGATCTACTGTATCAAGCGGCACCATTAGAGCACTTAGTGTTTCAACCTACACAAGGTTTTTGGAGGTAAAACAGTTATGTCAAATAGTGTTTTTATTCGTTTACTAAACCAATTGGTCTCTAATTCAAAAGATATATGATTTACAATATGCATAGATTGCAAGTCATGGTGTTGAAGTGAATCTAACAGTTTAGTCATGCTTAATGTACCTTGAGCTATCGTTACATCGAGTCCATGCATATGGAAGATTAAATGATCGGTTTAGGTTGGTTTACAAATTTAACACATTAATACTGATTAAACCGAAATGTATTAGTTTTAAACATTTACAACTTGAGAGCCTATAGGTGATTGATTTTAGGTGCATTATTGATTTGCAATAGGGTGTGCAATATAATGGTCCACAAATTGATTTGAATTTAAGATTGTCTAATTACAAGAACCAATTCTAGATTTGCACATGACATAAAGTAGTTGACTGGGATAAAGGGAATTATCTTCAATGTTTGCTGAGCTTGTAGACCAGGCTGGCCTATAACTTAACCAGAACGATGAAAGAAAAATTTGGTGGTCATGAACCTAACCAACCGGTTTGGTTTGGTTTGGATTGATTCTCTAATGTTTGATTTATAACCTTTTTCAGTTGTAATTGCAGACATTGTTGAACAAAGGTGTGAAACATATGGTTGTACAAGGACATCCGGCCACGGATGCTTGACGTTAACCATGTCTCTTGCAGCAGAAGACGATCGAGACAATCTAGGATGTGTGAAGAGTATCAATACCCAGAGTTACACTCACAATCTTGCACTGCAATACAAACTTAAACAACTTAGGTCAGTTTATATAATATTCTTGATTATACATGTGACTTAACAAAGAGAAGATACTAAACCAACTCTACCATCATAAATGTTGCTTCCAGTGGTGGTTTAATAAAGTTGCATTATTAATATAATTTTTTATATAAGATGTAGGATCAAGTATCCAAACGCCACAATAGTCTACGCAGACTACTGGAACGCGTACCGTAAGGTTATAAATAACCCTAGCAAGTACGGCATCTCTGAGAAGTTCCAAGGCGTGCTGTGGAATCGGAGAGCCATACAAGTTCAAGTGTACGAGACGTGTGGGTGGGGTTCAGCCACGGCGTGTAAGGACCCGAGTAGGTACATTAACTGGGACGGAGTCCACTTAACCGAGGGCATGTATAAGGTTATGGCTGATATGTTCCTCGGCGGCAACTTCACTCGACCAAAATTTAGTTACTTGCTAACAAGAAACTAAACGGTTAACTAGATGTTTTGCCCGTACTTGCGGGCTTAATAATTTTACAAAAAAAATGTATATAGATATATTATCAATTCAAAAACCATTAGAATAAATTATTTTTAGGTTTAAAATATTTATTAATTAATATATATTAAATTTTATATACAATACTTTTATTATTTTTATAAAATATATTTATTATGTAAAATAAGCTTCAAAACATTAATATACACTTAAAACTATATACATGGATTTATATTTATTTTAAAATGTTATGATGTAAAATATTTTTGGATAACATAATATAAAATCTTTTAGATAATAATGATTATAAAATTAAGGAAATTCGTTTTAATTTATGGGTAATTATTTATTATGTTAAATATATATTAAATAGAAACGGTTAATATTACTAAACAATTATAATATAAAATATATATATTATTTTAATATTAATAAAGTAAATATTTTAACTATGATATTATCATTAGATTTTTTAATTATATTCAAGATAATGATAAATTATCAGCTAATCGCTTAAATTATTTATTAAGATTAATAATTGATAAAATATGGCTAAACCTATGAGGAGCATGACGTTTAATAATTAATTACATATTAAATTTTTATATACAATATATTTTTATTTTAATAAAATATCTTTATTACGTAAAATAAACTTGAACACACTCATGTATACATAAAACTACTTACATATATTTATATTTATTTTAAAAATATTATAATGTAAAATATTTTGAATAACATAATATAAAATCTTTTAGATAATCATGATTATAAATTAATGAAATTTTTTAAAATTTATGGGTAATTATATATTATGTGTAAAATATTTTTGAATAACATAATATAGAATCTTTTTAGATAATCATGATTATAAATAATTGAAATTCGTTTTACATTTATGGATAATTATATATCACTCCCTCTGTTTCTAAAAGATCCATATTCTAAGATTTTCACATATATTAAGAAAACACATTAAATTTGCATAGTATTTTGTTATTATCTTTTCCCACAATTTTAAACCAATAAAATTCAATAAGTGCAATTAAGTTTTTGAAATTTGTAATTATTTAATAAAACATTCATTGAAAATGCAAAAATAGATCTTTTAGAAACAAAATTTTCTCTAGAATATAGATCTTTTAGAAATAGAGGAGTATTTGATATATATATATATATAATTGGTTTAATATTACTAAATGAAATATAATATAAACACGAATATCATATTTTAGTATTACTAAAGTAAATATTTTAATTATGATATTATCATTAAAATTTTAATTATTATCAAGATAATGATAAATTATCAACTAAATCACTAAAATTATTTATTAAGGTGATTATAAAATATGATTAAACCTAAAATTAAGGTGAACATGACACTTAAGCCAAATCACTTCATAAATAATAGTATAGATAGATATAAAGATTAATAATTCTTCGTTTTAATTATATAAACTGTGACATGATCAAGTTTCAATTATGCGGGTTTGTTATAGTATGTACAGTATGACGAAATTTACAATGCCTGTTTTATGTTTCTAAATAAGTTAAACAATGGTTATACCTGAAATTCGTACTTGGCCAATCATTTATATTTAACGATTATAAATTCCATAAAATATTTCTAAACATATAAAGTGGTCCAATAATTTTTTTGATTAAGTCGTAAAATCATTTAGTTACAAAATTTCAATTTCAATATTACTTTTAAAAATTATTTCAGACTTTAATTTATTGTTATTATAAAAAAACGTTTATGGGCTATGAAATGAATTGTATAAAAACATAACCCATTTAGTTAGTTAACAGATTTGAGTCATAGTCTATTTAAATGTATTATAAGCCAAAAAATCGAAAGACAATAATACCATTAATGAAACTTTTTAGTTAGTTATATCATTAAGGACATTTTTGGAAAATTTTAACATTTCATTAAGGGTATAATATAGGAATGATCCCTTTTCAATGGTATTGATGATAAAAGGTTTTATCGACTTCCTTATATGATTGTATGGTTTGGAGTTTTGACATTGTATACCAATGATGTTGGATAAAGGTATTATTGTTTATATATTTAATCAAATCTGATGAGACAGATCTTTTCCTAATTAACTAGGTGATTGCCCGCAAATTCACGGGTATTAATAATGTATGAAAATATATATTATGTATACAATACCATAAATTTTGAATAATAATTGGAAACATTAAAAATATAATTTTTCACTTCAAATAGTTTCAACATCTGAAATCTCAGTACTGTTTTTAATAACATGAAGTTTAGCGATAATTCAATAACATTAATTTAAGTCGCTGAAAATATTTATTTTATATGATTTTGGTCAAATGATTAATAAATTCATGATAAGTGAAACAAAAAACTTATTTAAAATCACTTTATAATTATCATATTATCTTATCTATTACCTCATTTAATCTTTGATAGTTTGTTTCCACATCTCCATATTTTTTGTTTTGTTTGAATGTTGTATCTATTTTTAAGCATTAATTCTGAGAAAAATCTCATGTATATCAATGATATTTTAAAAGTTTTGGTAAAAACGTAGAGAATTAATCTCTCAATAAAATAGATTGTAATTGAATTAGATACTCAAAATATGCAGATTTAAAAATTTATTAACTAATAGCAATGAATTTTACTAAGTATGTAAGAATCTGCTAACCAATAACAATGGATTCTGAAAATTTTTAAAATATTTAGAAATCCGTCTCCCAATAAATTCCTCTTGATTTAGATTCAAATTAATTTTCAATCAAAAAACTTCTATCAATTTGATGTAAAAATAAGTGATGAATATTTAGTAATAACAAATGCTTGTGGAATTATATATGTAATAATCACATAAACTTCTTCAGCACATATTATGCATCTTCTTATTTCTCTAGTTACCATTTTGCTCTTTTTATCAAGTTTAGCATTCATTACTAAAGTCTTCATAATTTTCTTACATATTTTTGCCAAATATTTTCTCTATTCTCCAAATTTTCTTTTTTTCTCTTATAAATGTTTTATATGCTCTTATAACTAATCTAAAAATTCAGATACGATAATGAGGAATTTTCCAAATATGACTTCGAAACTTGATTTTAGATGCAAAATTATAACAAAACTTCAATCAAATACAAAACTAATCTAAATGCCTTCTAAAATTACAACCAGCCCTTTATGACCAAACAAAAAAATCAGAATTCATTTTTACGAATATAACCCCGGAAGTTTTCTAAGTTTCTGTAAGTCTTCTGAGGTTTTGTAAATCTTCTCGTATAGTAGATCTTAAAAATAATTTATAAATTTTATGAAAAATATTTTACTGGGAGAAAAATTGAAATCATGTAATTATAAACATTTGTAAATGATATAAATTAAGATATAGTAAATGGAATTATTTTCAACATAGATGATGAATGTAGTGAGTCATAGTATTCTTTGGTTTAGGGTTTGGTAACATATGTTGTATTGTATGTTTTCTTAGGGTTAGATTTTGGAAGTTTAACATTTTTTTGAAAAATTAAAATTTGACTTATATGTGCTTAGTTCTATGTATATTAAACACTTTTTAAGTTGAATTTAAGTTTCATGAAGTTTTGAGTTAGTTAATTAAATTTAGGTTTTATATTTAGGGTCTAGAAAACTTCCAGAAAGTCTTCTAATGAATAGTATTTACGGGCCAGACGACTTCTAGAAAGTTTTTTGATTAATAGTATTCACGGGTTAGAAGACTTCCCTCAAAGTCTTCTGAATCGAAAATATTTGACCTAAATGGAAATTTTTGTTTCCATATATAAAGAAAAATTTACACATTCTCTTACTTCCTCTCAAATGGCTTCAACAAAAATTTAATGTTTTTCACTTTAAAACTCTCTAACCTTCCTCTAATCTCGTTGAACTTGAAAACACTAAATTTTATATTAGTTTCTCATTTTTGTCTCATGTCACTCTCACTAATTTATTTTGGTTTTGCAAATTTTTAATTGCACGGTTCTCATCTTCTACTCTTTTAAAAGTAGATCTATAAATTTTAGATATGTATTTTTGTGTTTCTATAAAAGTATATTTATCTGATGTTCCACTCATTTTCTCTGTTTTGAAGCCATTTAAGCATTTTTGGATATGCTGGTTTTTCAAATCTGGGTTTGGATATGCAGTTTTTTAGATCTAGGTCAGACTTCTGAGAAGTCTTCTAAAATATAATGCTCTAGAAGAAGACTTCATGGAAGTCTTCTGATAGAGTCTTCTCCTATGTCTCCTCTTTCATAACAGATCTGAGCGTTTTGGTAAGTTTTCATGTCTGATTTTTCTTCATTTAGTAACCTCTTATTACATAAAGCTTTTTTTCCAAACTAAAATTCTTCAACCTCTCTCTAATCTCTTTAAACATGATAACACCAAACTTTCTATGAATTTTTCATTTTTTGTCTCATGTCTTTCTCACTAATCTATCTTTTTGCAGGTTTTAAATCAGATGGTTCTCATCTTCCACTTGAATATGTATTTTTGTGTGTTCTATAAAAATATATCTATCTAATCTTCCACTCATTTTCTTCTTTTTGAAGCTATTTGAACGTTTTTAGATAAGTAGGTTTTTAGATCTGGGTTTGGATATGCAGGTTTTTCAGATCTTGATTAGACTTTAGAAGACTTCCCTGAAGTCTTCTCGGAAGTCTTCTAAAATATAATGCGCTAGAAGACTTCCTGGAAATCTGTCGGAGTCTTCTCCCATGTCTCCTCTTTCATAAAAGATCTGAGCGTTTTGGTAAGTATTCATGTCTGATTTTTCTTCATTTAGTAACCTCTTGTTGCATAAAGCTCTTACTTTTTTTCCAAACTAAAATTCTCTAACCTCTCTCTTATCTCTTTCAACATGAAAACACCAAACTTTATATCAATTTATAATTTTTTCTCATGTCTTTCTTACTAATATATCTTGTTTTTGTAGGTTTTTATCACATGGTTCTCATCTTCCACTCCTTTAAAGGTAGATCTAAATTTTTCTGGATATGTATTTTGTATGTTCTTTAAGGTAGATCTAACTTATCTTCCACTTATTTTCACTTTTTGAAGCCATTTGAAAATTTTGGAATAGTAGGTTTTGTCAGATCTGAGTCAGGCTTTGGAAGACTTATGAGAAATCTAGGAAGTCTTCTGACGAGTCTTCTCCCATATCAAGTGGAATCCAAGATTGTTTTTATGGAGGATTGATTATAATAGTTTTGTTTGTGGTATGTTTTGTGATTTGTATGTGTACTCTTTTAGTTGTGAATTTATTTTGTAAATTTGAAGAGATGTTAATGAAAAATTTGGTAAATATGTTCGTTGTCCACATTATTATCCTGCCAAAATTATTTGAGATTATTGAAGTTATTGACACAACTTCAATAGCAAAACACAGTAACACAACGAATTAGTCAAGTTTATTATAATTAAGGGAGAAAACTTCTCAAGAAAACTTAGTCAAATTCACAAAAGATCAAATATTACATAAGTTCAAGGATAGAACACTTTCACTAGAAGTCTTCTGGGAAGTTTTCTGGAAGACTTCTGGAAGTCTTCTCGGAAGACTTAAATTTAAAGCGGGAAACTGAAAAATAAGCGGAAATTAAAAGTTAAGCGGAAACCTCAAATTTTAAGTAAAAATTTAAATTTCATATTTCATGAAAGTTAAAATGTATATCCTATGATCTAAGAGGACACATTAAACCATATGACTTGATATTCTTGAAGTTACTTAAACTTTTGTAAGTAAAAAAAAAACATATATGAAAGTTACTTAACAAGTTTACAAAAACTAACATAGAAGTCTTCTTGGATCAGCTAGAAACTTTAATAAACATGAATGTTGGTAACCTCATAAATATCACCAATTAAGTTGTAAATTTCATTCAGTAACCCCAATATTGACTAATATACATGATTTAACAAGAAAATGTTAAAAAGTGTTTATAGTTTTAGAGAAAATGAAAGTTTATTAAATACTAGGGTCGGCCAGCGCTACGCGCGGGATATTTTTTACGTGTGATGTATATATAAATATATTATTGTATATTTTTCATTTTGTGTGTGTTAATGTTAGCAATTTGCAAGAGAAGTTTATAATAAGGTTTATGGTTTTTAATAATGTTAGTGTGTGGAGGGATTATGTATGTTAGAATTAATTATGCTTGATTTTGATGTATGGGTTTATATTAATTATGGCCTATAACATATTGTACAGGTTGTATGAGGTTTACGTGGTCTTCTAGTTGTATGTTTTTGATAATTATGAATCCATGATTGGTTGGTTAATTGTGGTTGCTATATTTTGGGCTCTCGAGAATGGGTTTGCAGTTTCATGATTATCATTTGTATGAATGGATTGGACTCTAGATGATTGCATTTAATGGTTTATGTTAGGCTGAATATTATATTGAAAAGCTTAGTAAAATAAGGAAAGTGTAGCGTAAAATTAGTATATGTTATTGAAGTAACCAAAAGTTGCAGAGGATGTGTAACCAGACCAAAGTAACTTGTGTTTTAAGGAAGTATTTATATGAGTATTGTTGGATTGTGAATAAATTTTATTTGCTATGTTTCAGAAGACTTTTTACCTATATGATATGTCATTTTATTTCTTATTTTTAAGTTAACTAAGACGAATGCATGTATTTTTAGAAGGTCGCTGGCTGAGATATGTATTTTTGTGATCGTTCAATTTTTGTTTGTTTATAGACTTATTCTTTCAATATCCCGACCAAGTTGATTTATTTATAGAAACATATTAAGTTCATAGTTAAGAAACTGAAGTTTCATTTCTTATAAAAAAACATTGGAAACAATGAATGCGATGAGATTAGCAAAGCAAAACTACAAAAAACACCGAAATGGAAATTTGAATAAAACGGAAATAGACCATAAGTGGAGACTGTTATTGTGTAACTTTTTTTTGTTAAAGTTATTATATAAATATTTATAAGAACTTTTTCATTTACTTGTATAGAAACAATCAATGCAGCTAATTTCAAAATCATTGAGCTTGCAATATTTTGGTAGCATTATGAGGATCATATTATAAGACCCGCACATATTAGTTCCATAATCCTCAATTTAAAAAGTTTTTCTACTCTTCTCACAAATTTTTTAAAAAATTTTTATTGCAGATCTATTCTACTATTTTCGAACTCTTGATTTTGATTATGTACAAATTCATGGTTATGGTCTTCCAAGAGTCTGTTGTTAAGTTCCTTAACATGAATTTTACCACTATATAAAAGACAGATCTACTACTTTTGTTTTAAATTCCATAAGATCTACTACTTTTATTTTAAATTTTTGTCCTGCTTGGTTAGATTCAATGTGAAAAAGCAGTATCATAAATATATTTTTTTTCATCATAAATATTTTTTTTGGTCTAATGAGCTTATCCTATGTATTCTTGAAAGCTATTTATTTTAGGTTATATTGTGCATTTTTATTATGTTATGTATTTCCAATAAATGTTTTTAATCTTCTTAATCCTTTTTCTGGTGGTAATTTTTTTTTAAAGTATTTTTTTAAATTGAGTTTTATCCATCATTTTCTCTAATTAATTTCTAATAACTTCAACCTGGTGACCAAAAAATAGAAAAGGGTTATGTAAGATTCACTCCTTTTTTTGTTGTCTTTGGTTTGATAAACATAAAAACAATATCATAAATGAATTTTCCCTTTTAATTATTTTTTATTTTCTCTATATATGCTTGAAATTTATGTATTTAAAATGACATTATGTATTTTTACTAAATTAATAATCGTTGACTAATTTTTACAAATTTAAATTATATTGTGTACTTTCACTTAATTTTTTTATCGTTCATTATTATATTTTCTCATTTATTCATTTTCCAAACTATTTTATTAGATTTCTTTTTTTTTCTTATATATTTTTCATTAGTTGTGTTTTTTCATTTTCTTGTTAATTTATGTATGCTTGATTTTGGGGAACAAACATGATTTTCTTATGTAAGAAGCACTTTTTTATTTTGTCAAGGTGGATCTGATAAAACATGAAAAATGTCGTAAATTAATTTTACATCTTTTATTCTTATTATTTAATTTTTTAATTAAACATATATTTTTGAATTATATTACTTTATTATTATTTGTTCAAAGAAAGTTTAGTAAAGAAAATTAATAAGATTGAAAATTAATTGTTGGTTAGAGATGATTTATGAATTATTTGTTAATAAATTTTATCTAAATAATAAAAAGATGAAAATGTAGAATTAAGGAATAGAGCTAAGGAACCTGCTCTTGAGATGTCGGAGAGACCGGTTCGATTAACTCATCAAATATTGAATCACTGTACCAAATCGTTAGAGAAGAGTCGGTTGTCCGAAGTTCTGATTGCACCGAATCTGCTTAAGGTGAACATTGAACCAGCCTGAATTTTGTCTTTAAATATTTTTCAAATTCATCAAATTTAAGCCAAAGGAAAAATCAATGAATCTAATTGAAGTTTATCCTTTTCTCACCAAATTCAAATTTTAAGAAATTAAATATTTAGTAGAAAACCACAACCATAAAATAACATACAATCAAAACATACATAGAGTACCATTAATATAATTATTTTGCTATCAATAATTTATCAATAATTTGTTAATAGATTTGATCTAATTTTCCATTGAACCAAAAGAACTCTATTCCTCTTCTTCTCAAAGGACCTCCAGGAGATCCAAAAACAAAGTATATTGGCTTAAAGACAATGCTCTTCTGCCCAGTACGGCCGTACCAGATATCTTTATATTCTCTAAACATTCGGACAGCTCCGAAACCGTCGACTCTTTCCACTTATTTACAATATCAACACGGAATAACAACTCTGTTTGGCATGGATATGATTTGTTTTCTGCAATAGTATCCTGCATATTGCTTAAAACTATCATACAATAATCTACTTTTTAGAACAAAAACATTGTTGAAAACTAAAATCACTCAAGTAAAAATCTTACATATGAGATTTGACTCAAATGGTATGACATATGAGCTTTACCTGTCCCCACTATAGACGCTCATCTCAATATAATAAGCAGCCTCTATCTTATTATTGTACCATCAATGAATTTTCCTTCGTATGTAGCTTCATGCCTCCTCTTTACCAGAGCATTAGTAATCCTTTTATACATTGTAAACTCTCAATTGTAATACAGAAACTGCGACCAAAGCTCATCCTGCTTATTGCCAACACCATTTACAGACGCAAACTCTGCTTGTAAAGACTTTGACTTTAAATCATCATCTGCATTTGTTTGAGCCATCATCAGATTAAAAAGGCAGAGGAATTATTTTTAAAAGAAAAAGGTTGGTCTATTTTTTAAATCGCCGGAGCTACCTCTACGCCAGGGAGAAGCATATCGATGGCCATAACATTAAGAAGAAATCCAGAAGAATCGATTGAATGCAGCTCGTAACGGTTACGGTTTATCTTTGTCAGCGAGAATAAATCCCCACCGCGCCTAACCGTTCCTGGCCTCCCAGAACCGCAGCAACCTAACTTCAACGGTGGTAGAACATCTACAGAACTTTGAAAGAAGAACTTTCGAGTTAGCCATTTGTCAGGAAATAAGTTTACTTTGTTGGTTCAACAGATCGAGAAGAGGTTTTTGAGAGAAGGGAGACTTAACTTTTAATTCTCGTAAAGAGACCGCCTTACAGAAGGAGAATCACATTGAAAGCCAGATCGTGGTCCATGGAGTAAAGAAGAGGTTTAATGTGACGATTCTGTAACAGGGAGCGTTTAGGAAAATGTGAAAGAAGATCAGACGACACATCGGAAACCCTCTGAACAGATTCATCACGACATGGACTTGATCATTTCAATATCTCCAACGGCGGAGGACAGAGAGCGGCACGAAACCTAGTGACATGTAAATGAGATTTAGGGTTGCTAGCTATCGGGCTGGGTTCTTTGTGCCAAGCCAAAAGTCTATATAGAAAAAGTAGCCCGTTTGTTCTGCTGATTCATTTAATAAGACGCAGCGTTTTGCTTAAAAGGGACACGTGTCGGACGCTCAAAGAATGAATTTGTGTGCTGGCAGCTGATGTGGAGGGTCTGAGGAGAGAGCAGACTGTATTTTATAATAATAGATTGACGGAGAAGATTTCCATGGAAGATTTCCACAAAAATTTTCTGGTAGACTTCTAAGAAATCATTCATTTAGGTCATTTTTGCAATTGGAAGTTTACAAAGGAAGACTTCCAGAGAAGTCTACTCTACAACAGACTTCTTTGAAAGTCTTCCTTTGTAAATATTGGCTTACTTTTGTTAACAAAAAAAATCTCAAAAATACCAGAGAAGACTTCCCGGCAAATCGTCTAAGATAAACATGTTAGTTTTGTATTTGACTGGATTGTGTAAGAAATTTAACTTTTCCTAGACGACTTACAAGGATGTCGTCCAGCAGAAAAATAAAACTTCAATATTTAATTATAGTTAGACGACTTCCATGTAAGTCGTTTTAGGTTACTTTTATAATTGAAAAATAAAACATAAATATTTAATTTTGTCGGGACGACTTACATGGAAGTCTTCTGATAGATGACTTACAAGGAAGTCTTCTGCAATAACAAAGGTTTGACCAGAGAATCTCGGAATAAAATCCTGAAAGACATCCGTGTAAGTCGTCTATGGAAAGACTTCTGTGCAAGTCGTCCAGACAAAATTAGATATTTATATTTTATTTTTCAATTGCAAAAGTAACCTGAAACGACTTACATGGAAGTTATCTAATTGTAATAAAATACTGAAGTTTTATTTTTCTTATGGACGACTTACAAGTAAGTCGCTCAGGAAAAATCAAATTTCTGGGCACAATCTGGTCAAATGCAAAACTAACATATTTATCCTAGATGACTTACTGGGAGGGCTTCTCTGGTATTTTTGAGATTTTTTTGTTAACAAAGAAAAGTAGAAGACTTCCATAGAAGTCGTCTCTAAAAATACATATAAAAGTCAATTGCAAAACTAACCTCTACATTGACCTGAAGACTTCCATGTAAGTCTTCTGGCCAGAAGACTTTTGTGTAAGTCTGCTACTACCAAAAGACTTACACGGAAGTCTTCTAATGGACAGGTCTGAAAAAAAAATTGATTTCATAGCTTTAACCAGTGAGATAACTTGTTTAGCACACAGGAGTCTTCTCCAAGCACACAGAAGCTCAAATAAAAGCGACCTACCAAGAATCGCAAGCTTGAATGGCTTTATGAACCATAAAAATTTTAGAATCAAATTTTGGGGTTTTTGATGAATATAGAGAGAAAGTGAAATATATGTTGTTTTTAGTTCATAAGTAATGAGATAAAAGGAATGTAAATCAATTATAGGTGCATTAAGAGCCTCAAATTGGTTGTTCATGGTGGATGGTGTATTAATGGCAATGACAATATGGTAAATACTTGAAGAAGACGAGGATGAGAGAGTAAAAACTCATTTTTGAAAGAAAAAATGGCATTTGCGTGAATAACCAGAACTTTTGGGCGAACAGGACAAATGAAAGTTCCAAAAAAAAATCATGGGTTTGTTTTGTGTTTGTCTTTGAGTTTTGAGTCATGTTTGCAAATATAATAGGCCTACAATGATTTTGGAAGTTATAGCTAATTTCATAAATGTTTTTAAACTTTATAAATGATTTATAAAGAATGTATGAAGTTTATAAGGCATTAATAGTTATCATTTACTTATATATGAATATAATTTTTAATTTAAAATATAAAATTATTATATTGATTTAGAAAATTATTATATTGATTTATAAATGTTTTTAAACTCTGATGGATAATTTAAAATTATGATAAAATAATTTTGTAAACCATGATATATAACCTTACAAATGATTTATAAAGCATATATGGACATTATAAGACGTTAATAGTTATTATAATACTTTATATACAAATATAATTATATAAGAATATGAAATCAATATAAAGATTTCTATAAATTGTTTTCTATTCATTATTTTTTGTAGTAAATAAATATAAAAATAATTGATCACATTTTTACACTTTCTATAATTTTGACAATTAGTTACCATAAACTTCTATTTTAATATTATTCAGGTTATTTGGTAAGTGATATTAATTACTTATATACTTAAATTTTATTTTAGTTATAATTAAAATTGAAAATTCTTCAACCAATCAAATAATAATAAATTTATATTAAATTCTCTCTATGATTGCAACATAAGCAAAATTCATTTAAGTGACTTTTCATCTAATATATGGGAGGATAAAATTGAAGTGTACTTTTTACATAGAAAGACATATCATCTTACTCAAAGTAGGAAGCACCAAGTAACCTATCATTGTTTCCACTTTTCGACTAGCCACTGATGAAAAGTATTTAAAATAGGGAAAACTTAATTTCCTGTCAAACACGAATGGTCTCATACTTTCATTGACCAGTCCATTTTATTCCCTTCAACAATTAACCATTTAGTTATGTTAGTTATATTTAACGAACATTTAAAGGAAAAAGAGTGAGAGACGCTGAGAAAAAAGTGAGAGATCGTGTTCCTATCCCCTTCGGTGAACGTGGATAATTATCATTGTACCCAAAACTGTGAGGGGTGGTCTCTATTGTCATCTCCTGTCTTTCCTTTTGCTTTTGTATTTAGATCTTGTAAAACCCAGTGAGATTTACTGAGAGTGTTTGTTCCATTTGCACAGAAGGAGCTCAGATCTGTATAGATTTGGTCTTGGTGAAAGTTCATCCATGGTTTCCGGCAGCATCAGTGATGGATCTGAATCTTTTGCCTGCCCTGCATCTGCTTAACTTTCTCTTAGAGTAAAGAATCATAGATGGTGCATAGATGGCACGTTAGAGGAGTAAGCAAGCGGTAGTGTGGCCATTGACTGTAGCTTCACCGGATCCCGTCTGTTGGACATGGGTTTTACCCCCAACAAGGCCTATAATCATGGGCTCAGCCCATTTAAAAGGAGATCACTAGGAAACCCTAGACCTTATGCTTCTATAAATAAGGAGGCATCCCCTCCTTAGAAAAGATCCTTCTTCCCATCATTTACACCTTCTCTCACTTCTAGAGAGATAAACATATTCTAGAGAGAGAAACACTACATCACATGCTTTCTTCTAAGCACTTGTAACCCTTTGTTGTAGAACTACGATTGGATTGATCCCCTTTCGGGGTACATAGGCATCCCTTCACCGGGTCCAGCTATAACATATTACACCTCTTTATTCTCCATTCATCCAGTTCAAGCTCAGTATGAAGACTTCTCCTAATCCCACCATCGAGATCTGTCTACCTCCAGCAGCACCGATTTCGGTTCAAACAGTTGGCGCCCACCGTGGGGCATGGGGAAGTATCTTCAAAGAAGATTGAACTCGTCGGCGTTCACTCGTCGGCGTTCTCTCGTCGGCGTTCTCTCGTCGGCGTTTACTCGTCGGCGTTCACTCGTCGGCGTTCACTCGTCGGTGTTCACTCGTCGGTGTTCACTCGTCGGCGTTCAATCTTCGGCGTTCACTCGTCAACGTTCACTCGTCGGCGTTCACTCGTCGGCGTTCGCTCATCAGCGTTCACTCTCGACGTTCACTCGTCAACGTTTACTCGTCATCTGGTCGTTGATTCGTCACCTGATCGTCTAGCCGTCACTCGACCATCTGCTCGTCACCAGACTGTCTAGCCGTCACCCGACCGTCTACTCGTCATTTGGCCATTCACTCGTCATTTGACGTTCACTCGTAAAAAAAAAAAAAGGGAGTGGGACCTACCATATTCATCTTTCTCGGCATCAACCAAATAAATTTGGTGGTTCATATGTCGACGTAAAATGAAAACTATTGTGCCGAGGATTTGGTTCCATACCAAGCAGCATTGGCCCTACGTGAACATGACAATGCCGATAAGAGTGAGAAGCTGGTCTTCTCTGATTAAGTCCACGGACTGATTCACTCGGCCCGAAGGAGCACAGGAGCACTTATCTCAATAGAGAAAAGAAGGCCCAGTTAGACCCAGAAACAATCAGTTCTCGTTAGCTAACTCGTCACATGACGAGTAAATGATAATAAACTGATTGTCACTTGTGACTCATCACGGGCCGAGTAAAGACAAAAAAGGAGCCAAGACCGAGTAAAGGAAAGAATAATGACGAGTTTTGAACAACGCCGACCAACAGTCACGCATTTTACGTCATTTGAAACCGAGCAATGGAGGCGAGAAACTGATCACAACACTCGTCAAGGCTGAAGGCTATCAAAAAGTGAGACAGACGAGTATCGATTTCAAAATCTCCATTACTCATCACCAAAACCATCTAGTCGCTCATTTACTCGTCTAACACTTCGAGCTCCGCCCAAGTAAGGAGACAGCTAGCACGAGAATTTACGAGCATCTCATTCCATTAGTCGCCACACCTATCGCCAGCTTGAAATAAAGGAGGACACCGTCAAGCTCCATCAGAAACCGTTCATGTCGTCTCTTTACGACTCGGTTTCACTGACATAAAGTTCTCCAATGAGGTCCTGCTTCTTGGAGTAAGGACTCCCGACAAGCAATGCAGTTGCGGGCAAACTCCTCAAGAACTCAAAGTCTCGTTTGACGTGCCTCCGTTCAAGGTTCATCACGTCTCACCCGTCAATGGCTGCTCTCTTTACGACAGAGGCCTTCAGCTCGTGCGGTTAACGCCGGACAACAGTCACGTGCTTTACTCGGCACACGCCGACGTCACCTCCGACATGTGATTTACTTGGAACAATCATTGCTTGCCCTTGGTCTCCGAGAAGAACGCCGAGTGAATGATCACAAGTTCAAGCACGTCTTGCGCTTCACCTCTGTTGCTCGTCACGGTCTTGCCGACTTAAAGCTCTCCAGCTCATCATCTCCTAAAGTTGATCTCCGTTGCTCGTCATGGTCTTGCCGACACAGCGCTCTCCAACAAGGCATTGCTTCTTCCAGCAAGCTCCTCGACGAGCATGCCATAACCGGCATAAGCTCCGCAAGAGTTCAAGCCCGATTCATGTGCCTCTATTCGAAGCTCACCTCCAGCCCATCTCTTGCCGAGGAAAAGAAAGGGGGCAGAGGACCGAGTAAGAGGAGAACACGAGATTTCAAAAATATATATATATATATATATATATATATATATCTTAACATTCATCTCTGTTAATCTCCTCACGGCCCAATAACAAGATTGGAGAGAAAAAGCCCAACGGAAAATATTCTTCTTTTACTCGGCACAGTTACGAAGATAAATGAAGAACAGAGACATTGCCGACAAAGGGAACTCGAGCTTGTCATCTAACGACACCAGCACTTGCTCAGCAGTCAGCACCACTACAACGGCTGCTCAGTCTCTCGTCACCAACACAAACTCATCTTAAACAACCTAAAGCTCCATCAAGGCCTTGCTTCTTCCAGCGGCTCTTCGACGAGCAAAACTCAAACACAAGGCCAACCTTATGCAAGACGATCATCAGCTCTGTCTCTCGTCGCCTTATGCAAGACGCCATCACCAACAGGACGTCACTGCTGCCGAGTAACAGACCGTCGCCGAATAAAAGCTTATGCCGACTAAAAGCACAAGCTTAATGATGACTTCAAGGTTCTACACCAACGATCTTCGTCACTTCGTCTTGCTGCTCATCGCATAAGCTCGCCGACGAGACACCACTAAACCCATAAGATGTATCACGAGCGACATCTCCTCGTCAAGACTCTCCTCGAGATCAAGCCGATGCAAGCTTTGTCTCTCGCCGCGACTTAAAGCTCCATCGCTCTGCAGCACAAAGATCATCACTGCACTCGTCAAAACCGCAACCTTCCCAATGGACTCAACAGATTGTTGCCGACTAAAGCACAAACCCAACAATGACGATGTCTTCAAAAGCTCCACCAAACTCCATTGCTCATCATGGTTGAGACGAGAGCGTCGACTTGGCGCTCCAACATGTGTCACCATCAACTCGTCATCTCACTTGCTCGGCAGAGAAGTGATGTAGACAGAGACGCCTTCAACAGTTCCGTCAAAGAAGTCACCCGAATCGCCAACAAGATCACAAGAGTCTGGTCTGAAGACTATCAACCTTAAACTCGTTCGGTGGTTACTCGGCCTGAGCTCAAGCGGTTACTCGGCTCGAGCTCATGCGGTTACTCGGCTTGAGCTTTAAGCGGTTACTCGGCCCGAGCTCATGCGGTTACTTTGCTCGAGCTCTTTTGCGATTACTCGGCTCCAGCTCACGCGGTTACACGACCACAAAGTTGAGAGCTCATGCGGTTACTCGGTAAGGAGAAGAAGATTCATCTCACTTCCCCTTGTAACTCTTTGTCGACCAGCTCGTTGATCACGGTTCACACAGTCGATCACTAGCAACCCTGCCTGCAAGAAGCTGAAGAAGAAAGGAGTTCGAGCTCGTCCTCTTTTCTCGCAAGCAACATGACGACGATCTGAAATGTAAAAAAAAAAAAGAGACGACAAATTGAAGTGAAACTTGGGCCTCACAATACAAAGCAAAAGTTGAAGCCCAACAACAGCTCCCTTGCTCGTCAACAAGGTTAAAGCTTCATCACAACATCAGCTTAGTTCGTGGGTGGCAGCCCATCAAGACAAAGACATCGCGCATCAAAGTCAAACTCGCCAAGAGTCGTCACAAATTCATTAACTCGTCATTTGCATCCGTTGGTCGTCACCTTATTACTCGCCGCGAGTAAACGACAAGGTACTTCCGTTGCTTGCCACTTCTTCTCGACAAATTACATATATATATATATATATATATATATATATATATATATATATATATATATATATATATATCTAAAGAATATATATATATATATTCGTTGTATATATATTTTATCTGGGTCCGTGAGGCACAAGTACAACTTATCTTATTTTCGGCATGAGTTTACAATAAACTTGTCTTTACTAGGCAGATTCGGCATGAACTCGTCATCACTAGGAATGAGTTCGTAAACTCGTCTTTACCGACATGGCTTTACATTCAGCTCACTTCTTAGTAGACAAGAGTTTATGTTTAATTCACCTTCATAGGCATAAGTTTATGTTCGACTCGCCTTTACTAGACCGAGTTCGGTAAACTCAGTCTTTCTAAGCATAAGTTACTCGCCGAAGCTACGGTCCCTAGGCATTAGTTCGAGAAACTCTCCATTCAGGGCACGAGTTACTGGCCGAGTTACTGCTCCTAGGGATGATTTCATAGTAAACTTCCTAGCGAGAGTACAACTCGCGTCCCAGGCATGAGTTCACCAGCCAACTCGCCAGTGAAAGTACTACTCGCTTTGTTTAGGCATGAGTTTTGTAAACTTGCCTTTCTTCAGGCACGAGTTTACACTAAACTCGCCTAACAAGAGTACATCTACTCGCCCTCATTCAGGCACTAGCTACTGGCCGAGTTACTGCTCCAAGGGATGATTTCATAGTAAACTTCCCTGGCAAGAATACAACTTCGCGTCCGGGCATGAGTTCACCAGCCAACTCGCTAGTAAAAGTACTACTGCTTTTGTCAGGCATGAGTTTTGTAAACTTGCCTTTCTTGACGAGTTTACACTAAACTCGCCTAACAAGAGTACATCTACTCTCCCTCGTTCAAACACAAGTTACTGGCCGAGTTACTGCTTCTAGGGATGATTTCATAGTAAACTCCTCTAGCGAGAGTACAACTCGCGTCCTAGGCATGAGTTCACCACTCAACTAGCCTAGTAAGAGTACAACTTGCTTGGATCGTCAAATGTAAAAGCGCTGAGTCCATTTTCTTATAAACCTCCTTCGTAAAATTCGTAGAGATCAATTTCATCTCTCTCAACGAATTGGGGGGGCTTACTGTTGGACATGGATTTTACCCCCAACAAGGCCTATAGGATAATGGGCTCAGCCCATTTAAAAAGAGATCACTAGGAAACCCTAGACCTTATGCTTCTATAAATAAAGAGGCACCCCCTCCTTAGAAAAGATCCTTCTTCCCATCATTTACACCTTCTCTCACTTCTAGAGAGATAAACACATTCTAGAGAGAGAAACACCACATCACATGCTTTCTTCTAAGCACTTGTTACCCTTTGTTGTAGAACTACGATTGGCTTGATCCCCTTTCGGGGTACGTAGGCATCCCTTCACTGGGTCCAGCTATAACATATTACACCTCTTTATTCTCCATTCATCCAGTTCAAGCTCAGTATGAAGACTTCTCCTAATCCCACCATCGAGATCTGTCTACCTCCATTGCAGCACCGATTTCGGTTCAAACACAGTCAAGTTTGCAGCAATGGGTTCTAGGATAACTGAGTCAGGTTCGAGCTTTTGCTTCTAGTTATTTGCTCTCGTTTTGAGGTTTTTGAGTTTTCAAGGTTAGTGTTCATTGGAGTCTTGAGTCGTGTTGCTCCCATTTCTTTGATGGGTTTATTATCAGTTGTGTAATCTTTAGTGCTGGCTAGGGGTGTGGATGAATTGGTTTTGTGATTCAGCTTGGTTTTGATTACTTCATTGGGCTCGGTTTAATCTTAGATCTTGTTCACGGTGGAAGTAATAGCCGGTTCAGATATGTGGTTATGTCTGTTTGCGAATCGGCTCAGCTAATTGCGTATTGGGATACTAGAGCTTTTACTGGCTCAACTCTGTTCTGCCTTTTATCTTAAATTATGGCCGGGTATGGATGGATGATTATGGTTTACGCTTAAGCCTTGATTCTTGTCTCAATAAATGTGGAGGGTCTCTGCTTTGGTTCGTGACAAGAGTGTCTTCTCCGGTTTTCATATGAAGATCGAAATGGTTTTGATTGTGTTATGATATGATAGGAGCCATGGAAATACCGGCTTATAGTTGTGCGAGCTTTGAGATTTGTGTCAAATAGTTTTTTTGGCTTCTTTCGATAGGAAGTTATTTCAAGTAGACAAACAAGATTCCTTAACTTGTTTCCATCCGTAGTTTGAAGATTAGCGCGCTCTTCTCCAGTGGTTGATATCATCAGGACATCCGCTTCAGTTCTCTCTATGAGATTCTAAGCTTAAGTTTTAGTGTTCCATCTTTTCATTTTTTTTCATATCCTTGTAGTTTCATCTGGCTCCGGGAATGCGATCCTTGCCGGCTTACGACTCCGGAAAGAACGTGTTCCTTGCCCGCTTGTGTAAAAAATTTGTTTTCAATATAATCCAACATATGACAAAAAAACTTGCTTATTATAAAATGACCTTTTAAAAATTGTAATTTTTATATCGATTAGAATTATTTACTTAAGTAGATATGTTTTAAATAATTTAAAAAATAAGATTTTTAAAAATGAATCAAAAACTAAAAAAAATTGTTAAAAAAACTTTTAAAATCAATATAATGTTAATTCAGACATAATATTAAAACTAAATAAGTGCTTCAACTCAAAACAATGTTAAGCTTAAACATCTAATCTATTAAACAGAAATACACAGTAGAAATAACCTTATTTTGATATGAGATACTACATAAACTAAACCTAAGATCTTTGTTAATGGCAATTTAGTAATTTTCATTATGTATTAATCAAGTCAATTCTTTCAAATATATAACAGTAGGTAAGTGCCCACACTCTGTGCAGACTAATATATATCCACCAATATTTAAATTTAACATAGTTTTCTCTGTATTTAAATTTTGCTTCACCTATAACAATCAATATACAGTATTTTTAATATGGTATTCTTGAGTTTTAAGATTTAGAAATTTGGGCAATCTTGCACTCTCTCATATTTTATCCATGTTAGCAAAACCTTCAATTGTTAGAAAACGTACATCCTTTTAACTAACTATATAAACTAAAAGTAATAATTACACACAGTTATTAAAAATGGATTTTTTTTTGTTTGTTGTAGTTATAAGAAAAGTATCAACTTTGTTATATTTTTGAGAAGTTTTTAAATATTCTGTGTATTGCCCATCAAGCATATGATGATATATATATACTAAGGTTTTGCCCGGGCTACGCCTGGGATTTTTATTCTACTTTTTAAATTTTTTACTTTTATTTGAATATATATTGAATTTGGTTTAAAATAAGTTGATATAAAAATTTAAAACTCTTTTTATGAAATGTTTTCAGCCTAATACAATTCAAATGTTAGAACTATGTGTTTTATTATATAAATTTTTATTATTTAAACTATGAGATGATTGTACTAGTTAGAAATTAATTATACGCATGCAATCTCGTGGAGACCAACTTGTATAAACCAATTTTCTACTTGGTTTATTTCAAATTAAATATATTGGTCTAGCTAAATTTATATAGCATGGAATCTTGGTTTGATATAAATACGAATCTTTTATCAGTTTGACCCAAAAAAAATTTCCTAGCTAGATTATTATGTAGAAAAACTGTTAACATGATTTTAGTTAAACCTATAACTAAAAATTATAAATTCGACACTCGTGATGAATCTCTTGACTCTTTCTCTTCTCATTTTTGGTTTCCTTTCATCTGCCAGACTCCATCTTTATCTTTTTCTCACATTGGACCTGTTTTATCAGTACCTAGTCGATTTTTATTTTGCATTTAAAATATATATATATATATATATATATATGCTATGGCCAGAGAATGTATGTATTTATCATTTTTTTTGATCAAGTATGTATTTATCATATTAGATGCAATAGTTAAGGTTCAATGCCTCAAGAGAGAAAAACAGCAAATACGTAGGTGGCTATTTTGTTCTCCTAAAGTAATAATGTAATATTATCAAAGTTTTGTTTTAACTGTAATTATTATGTATATGGAATGAAACTGTAATTATTATGCATATGGAATGAAACCATAAGCAACGTCTAGTTATACATTTTGTGATGGGTGTGGTAATTCTGTAAAATTACAGCAAATGAAAAAAAATTAACCTTAGTAATGGTATGGATATGGTGGTGGAAGGAGGAGTTTCACATTAACTGTATTAAACAAGTCAAAGCGGATGCATAATCATGATAATTGAAGAAACAAAAACCAAATATGCAAAATATTTGAAGTATTCCAACTTCATTGTCTTTGAAAAATATATTTAAATCCTAATGCAACAGATCTGTAATTAGTCAGCCCGTGCCTTTTTCCAAAGGACACAACTTCCTTCTGTGGTGCAACCTCGCTTGTGTTCCTGTTACTTGGTTCAGTGGCCTCACCTCTTCCACCTTCCACAACAGTATTAGCATCACACACACCATGGTTGACGATACTACTCTTAGGGCCATCATTACAGAGTGAACAAAGTAACTATAATAATTACAGAGTGATCAAAGTAACTATAATAATAATAAAATGGAAAAGACGGAAGTCTAGTTCAGAATCTCAAAGAAAAAGTTTTAAAAAGAACCAGTAAAGAAACCCTCAGAAGTTGCCCAGAATCTACACAATGGTTCCTCTAAAACCTCCATGGTAAGCAACCCAAGAGGGAGGCCCATTTTCTCACCGTTAGAAATTACTAAAACTTTCATCACAGGAAATCTTGACATAGTTTCAAAAACATATCAGACCTAACTTCTCAAAAAAAAAAAAAAAATCATAGCGCTTTTAAAATGTATCTAACCTCAAATTTTAGCTCAAGTGTTGAATGACATAACTATGTTTGGTCGACAACCTACCGCTACTAGTTAACCACCGAATATAGCGTGTATCATAAGTATTTATCTTCGGTTTAGTATTGTCTACAAAATCAAATCATATCTTATCCTTTTTTCTTTGATCAACTCAAATCACATATTACCCAAAGTTCAATTAAATACTTTAATATACCAAATGTGTATGTGTTTCAAAACCAATATTTCTCGGTATTGTGATGTTTAGATGTCAATAGAATCAAAAACCTTTGGAAAATTCAATTGACTGCTTTTATACCAACTTTGTAAGACGTCCACTATATATTTTTATATCATGATTATTCAAGCAGGCAATTAAATAGTATCTAAGTTTAGTTTGATTAGATGTAACTAAACCGATTACATATTTTGGTTTTTATTTTTGTTACAATTATGTGCTTCTGTTTTTTCCATAGAATTTACAAACCATTTTTGACAATAACTCTTTTTTGTTTTATATCCAAAATATTGAAAATGCTAAAATTGGTTAGCTAATATAAAAAGATTGGCCATTCGTTGTAAAAAAATGTATATATATATATATAAAGATCTTTTCTGTCCACCAATCTAAACTAATAAATTCGTATCGCAATTAAATCACACCTAATATTTTAAAAAACCTTTCCTATTTTGAAGCAATCATCATAACTAAAAGGATAGCTTCATATTCTGTTATCGAACCTTGCAAATCACGTCTGTTTACCTATTTAGATTAATTGAATAACTAATTTGGGTTTAGGACAATGGTACATATAAAGCCCAACGAAAATTAAATAGTCTATTATAAATAATAAACCAATGCTATCAAAAGAAAACAATTAACATATTTATCTAATTTGTTTAAAATATAATATTTCATCTAATACCTATCTATTTATTATTAAGAACCAAAAAGTATATTCGACATAAATAATGAGTTATTATAATAAATAAATAAATAATATATAAACAAAACAAATAAATAATAACTCAACAACTAATAGATTAGATTTCTTATCTCATTTCGAAACCGTTATATACATATAAACAACTAAAAGAAATGACAATTTAAAACAAATAATTAAATTGATGCATAAAAACTGCAAAGTCATATTAAACATTTAGTAAATATTGGTAAATGGTAAAAATATACAAAATCAAAAAAATAACACCCGTGCGAGCGTACGGGTCATGGTATAGTACAATATTAAAGGTGGATACCAGCATCATAGTTCTGTGTACATTAGAGTACGTATTATTATAAGATGACATATATTATGATAAACATATATCACATAAACATTATCTATAATATTATTAAACTATAAATTATGAAAAGATAGATTATATTCCATATTCATTAACAAATATGATTTAAAAATATCTAGTAAAAAAGATGATTTTAAAATAGAATAATAAGAATTGGTCCTAAATGTAGCTGTTTGTTTAATTATTTTAAATATACTAACTAAAATCGTTTACATATTAATTGATGTATGTTTTGTATTAAGTCGAAATTAATTTGGAACTTTTTACCAAAATAATAATATATAAAGCATTTTCATGGTACATAAGAAAATGAAACTTCCTTTTTAAATAATAAGAAAATAAGATAATATCAAATATTGATATAGATGATATATCATAATTATTGGGGGAAAGTTTTAGTTGGGAGCTTCTCCATATACCAAGAACACAAAACAAACAGGAAAACAACTTGGCATGCACTGCTCGGAAACAATTGTTCTACGTTATTCACATGAACACAGAGTTACTAGTTTGGTTTGCAGTCTTAGTCGAGTCTGTTAAATTGATGACAAAAAAATCATAATTATTAGGATTTTTTTTTATTTTCTTGAATACTGTTTCATTATAACAAACTATAAATTAGCTATTAAAAATAAACCAATACATGTTAAAACATTATTCCACATTTCTAAAAACAAACATTAATATGAATTTTGTGAAGGTAAATTCTTGAAGTTATGCTCTAACTTGTGCTCTTAATTACTTATATAATTATTGATTATGTACTAACAAATACAATACATGTTATACATATAACATAAGAAATTAACTTAACATGACATATACGACTGAAACTTAGTTTGTTGGTATTTTTTGTCTGATAATTAAAAAACCTTAAAGTTTTACTCAATACTAGATTTTGACCCGCGCTTTTTTAAAGCGCGGGATTATTTTTGTTGACAAATTTTGTTAACCTATATGGTTTTTCTCAAATATGTTTATGTATGGACGTTCAGTTTTCGATTCAGTTTCAGCTTCTTCTTCTTTTCTGGTTCCGGTTAGGTTGTGGTTTTTCGGTTTTTTGGTTTAAGAGATATAGGAACCGTTCGGTTATTTATGAATTAGGTTTTTGTTTTCGTCTAGTTATTTTGGTGTTCAGTTTGGTTAATCTAATAAAATTTGAGTTCAGTAAGGTTTAGTTCCCGTTTTTGGATAATTTTGAATAATTCGGATAAAATCACATTATTAGGATTTTTTATTAAATATCAGATAAATTGAATGAATTTAAATATTTAGGAAAAAATATTTGGTTTTATATAGAAATTACAATTTTAAATTAAAATATTTCAGATAAAAATTAATATGATGAACCAGTGTTTTGGGTAGTTCGGTTTATAAGTAGTAATTTTAGAATATTGATAGTTTAAAACTAAATATAACTGTATTTTGGATAATTCAATTCTTGGTTTGGTTCCGATTTGGTTTCAATTTTTCTCTTCTTGATATATAAAACCCGTTATTCAATTTTGGTTTCTTTTTTTTTTAGTGTCTTTTTTGTTCAGTTTAAGGTCTAAATGTATTTGTACGGAGAAGCCTCAAGAATTCATGGTTTCTTAATTGTTCCTGTTTAATCTACAATATTTGTTTTTGATAACACTTGCTAAGAATAAAGATTAGTAAAAATAATCATCTAAATGTTATGTATCTTGGTATATACATATTTCCAAATTTAATGTTAAATGCTTACATTTATTTTGCTCCTCATTTTCTGTTTAAGGCCACTAAGGAAGTTTCAAATCATTTGAAATTTGGAGTTCCTGCAATACACATGGTTTCGTAAATACGACATATTTACTCAGAATAATACTTGATATATATATATATATATATATATATATTAAAATTTACCCAAGTAACAACTCTACCTCAATGTATAACCTCCATATCAAGGAAATCATCATGAATATATTTACTCCTACAGATATAGATTATGCTAAACCTCTCAAAACTGTGATGCAATAAACAAAAAAAAAGATAACATTGGATTAAATACGGAAAAATTGACCATATTTACAATCATATCCATATTTGAATAATTATTGTCAAAGCGAATCAAGAGAATCGGTGATTAATTTATTTTAAGTATTAAATTTTTAATAAATATAATATATAGCTATATAAAATAATTTTGTTTTGTTTTAAAATAATTGAATTCAATAATAAACTTTTAATATTTAATTCTGAGGAATTGTTGTAATCTAATATATTTAAAATAAATAATTGAATATAAATGAATTCTTATATATGAAATTAAATAACTAATATGACTACAATATAAAATTATTTAAAATAATTTTATACTTAATAATTATTTTGTATATTAGAAAACGTTTAAAACTTATAAAGAATAAACATAATTGAAATCAATTAAGATGAATATGATTTTATCCTATTTAGAATCAAAAAAAATTGTGTTTTAATCTGGTATAATATATTCAAAACTTTAGTAATATATAAAAAAATTTAGAAGGTCAATCGATATTCTGTTTATGACCACGAAGGAAGTTTCAAATCATTGAAATTTGGAGTTTCTGCAACACACATGGTTTCGTAAATACGACCTATTTACTCAAAATAATATTTGATATAGATATAAATATTAAAATTTTCCCAAGAAACAATTCTACCTCAATGTATAACCTCCATATCAAGGGAATCATCAGGAATATATTTACTCCTACAGATATAGATTATGCAAAACTGATACACTAAAAATGAATCTTTGCTACTGCCAAGTTAACAGTTGTAATTATAGTACTTTAGATTCAAATCCAGAGGACCAGTCTACACTTTATTTCTATGAGTTTCGAAATCAAGCTAAGAAGAAGATTTGGTTTTGGTTTTAAGGATGACGATAGGAAAAAAGCAAAACTATAGATTGATTCAAATTAACAAGCATCTAGCCTAGGGTATTTCACTTAGTGTTGAATTGGAGCCAAACAATTATTCAAGCGCGATGAAGTGCTTTTTAGAACTCGGATCACTCAGCTGGAACACCCCACTGTCGTGGTGGTGATCGCTTTGCAGATCGATCTCACCATCTAACTGTCGTTGAGATGAGAATCGATCGCAAGCTTTAGAGAACAGGTCCGATCAGTTCACTTACTACCCTAATATCTACTTTCGCTGATTAGGGATACTAAGCTCATTCAATACATGTCAAGTTATCTCCTAAGCGGTTAACTAGGTGATGAACTTAGGATCTAACAATAAGTGATCAGATTAATGAAAGCATTAAGAACAGTATGAATGAAGAACAATTGAAATCGCTTATCTATGTTTAGCTCATGTCTCAATACCCTAAAAACCCTAGGCGAGCAAGGCTACTGGATCATGATGCAAGAAATCAAAGACATAATTCCTGAAATAAATTGCATAAGAACAGAGTAGAAAACAAAGGGTTCAGATGATCTTCTCTATGAGAGGATGAATTCTTCTCCCTCACAAGTTGCAGATCGCAAAAGCTAACTGTTCTCTTGTAAAACTAAAGAAATAAAATAGGATAGATGGCGATATGGAGGCCAATAGGTAGAAAAGAGATTAGGGCAACAAGGCTTTAATTCCCGAAATAGGTCGGGAACAACTTCACTTGAGACAGGGACTGTTCTTCTTGAGTGTTCTCCCCAGGATTGCTCCAAAAAGATATCTTCTCTTCATGCACCTTCTCTTCACTCTTCTACCAACTCTCAAAAGGACTAGACTGACACGGGTTAGAGACTCGAATCAAATGAAAACATATATACAATGATGTGAAAACACCATATATCAAAACCTCTCAAAACAGTGATGCAATAAACGAAAAAAGATAACTTGGATTAAATGCGGAAATTGACCAAATTTACAATCATATCCATATTTGCATTATTCTTGTCAAAGTGAATCAAGAGAATCTGTGATTAATTTGTTTTAGATATTAAATTTTTAATAAATATAATATATAGCTATTTAAAATAATTTTGTTTTGTTTTAAAATAATTGGATTCATTAATAAACTTTTAATATTTAATTCTGAGGAATTGTTGTAATCTAATAAGCTTAAAATATATAATTGAATATAACTGAATTCTTATATATGAAATTAAATAACTAATATGACTACAATATAAAATTATTTAAATTAATTTTCTACTCAATATTTATTGTGTATATTAGAAAACGTTTAAAACTTATAAAGAATAAACATAATTGAAATCAATTAAGATGAATATTATTTTACCCCATTTAGAATCAAAAGAAATTGTGTTTTAATCTGGAATAATATATCAAAAACTTTAGTAATATATAAATAAAAAATTTAGAAGGTCAATCGATATAAGAAAAATATGCAAGTTGATATATATTGTTGATCTAATATCTTTTAAAAATGATATAACAAATAAAAAAACATATTTTGTTAAAGATATTAAAATACTGTTATTAAAATATATTTTAATTTCTAAAACGATGTAAAATTTAGTTATATGAGTAAAATAAATAAATAAGACAGTTCAGTTAAAATATCTTAACATGCATGATACAATTGGTCTGTTTAATGAAGATGATAGTATGTAGGATAGTTATTGTGTAATATATATAGATGTGTTAGTGTTAGTATATAATAAAATGTTTATAGTATGCTTGCTGAAGTTAAATAAGGTTGAATGATAATCATTCATAAATGGTTTTATTTATTGTATAAGGTCAAATGGTTATTCATAATTAACGCCACCTAATAAATATGATAGTATTGTTATAGCATTTATTAAGTGGCGATAATAGGAAACATTTGATTGGTAGTTTACATATAATTTATATACTATTGTTTTAAAAAGTCAGTTGCATTGCTGTAAATATTATTAAAAACCAAGGTAATCTCAAAAAAGGCACTTCAGTTTTAATGGTATTGATTGTGATGTCCAATTCATTATGCATATGTTTTTCTTTTAGAAGCATAATAATTAAATGATATAATATAGTTTTTTGTTATTTACATATGACAAATAAGAATTGGTCCTAACTCGTCAAAGTCAGATTAATTATAATTCAAATTAAGTTTGAACTAGATATTTTATTTAAATGAATAAATTAATGACTTTGCTAAAAACTAAGAAGAACATGACAAATAAGTAAAATTACATAAAATCATGAGAATACGGCAAATTAGCTAAATCACTTTTTAAATTAATAAATTAATGAATCAAATAAAAAATGACAAAAAAAAAATTACCTAAAATCGTGGAGAATATGACAAATCAGCAAAATCATTTCTCAAATAATAATATAGATAAGATTCATGTATTTGATAAGAATATGAAACTTCGCAAGGAATACACGAGCGAGTTATTCGCAGCTTCATTCAGAAATGGAAGCTCTCATCTGGGCAATTGAATGTATGAGGAATTTACGACAGTTTTCTGTTACATTTACAATGGATTATTCTCAGTTGGTGAAGATGGTTTCGGAACCAGAAGAATGGCCAGCCTTTGCAAGTTACTTAGAGGATATTGCTTTCCTGAAGAGAAGTTTTACCAGCTCAATGATCATTCATATACCACGGACGCAGAATAAGAGGACGGACAGTCTGGCACGCAGTGCAAGAAAACAACCGTCTTTTGTTGTCCACATGGATGCGGAGCTCCCGGTTTGGTTTACAGAGTCTACATGAGTCTGTTTGTTTTGTTGCCGACAAAAAAAAATGAAACTTTTTGCAGCCCATAACTTTTTTGATAATATAGTTCAATACTTTTCATAATCTTTTGAGTATTGATATAACAATAATTTGGTCCAATAAAACATAAATAGTATTATTATTCTAGCTTTCGTTATGTTCTGGTGGTGTTGGAATAGAATGTAGAAGGCATCAAGGGCAATTGATATTAACTTTCATTTTATTATCTTTTAATTCCATTTCTATATGTCTACCTATTTTTTGAATGTATCAAACCAAAAACATAGATTTGTACGGAGCAACCGAGGCTGTGGCACTTTGGATTCCACAAATGTAGTATTGAACTATATGTGAAACAACAAATAATTTTGTTATTCCAATAAGCATGGCCAAAGTGGTAATCATATAAACAACAATAATATTATAATAGTCTAACATAACTGCAATTTGCATTGCAAAAAACTGATGATGTAGTTTGATTTATCAAATAGTAATTTGGTCTTCTTTTGTAGTGTTTTAGACTCTCCACAATGTTTTAAGATTAAACATCCTATTTTCACTTTTAACATCTTACATCACTTTTTCTTCCTTCCAACAAATAATTCAATGCACATTCAACTGTTACTCATTACAATGAATTGTTTAACAAAATTTAACACTCGTTTTACTAATTAATAATTATTATCTATCTACGTTTAAATTGGATAAACTTAATATCTGTTTATAAAGAATTAATGACAATAAATTTTCATATAAGAAGTAAAATATATTTAATTTATAATCAGATAATTAATTTTAAATAATTAAGATGATATAAAAATGTCAAAAGTCTTTAGAAAGTGACATTTGACAATGGTGGTTTTCTTTTTATCTCCATTCCACATATTGAATGTTTTCAACATCATATAATCCACATCATCAATTTTCATTATTCAACATGATCATTTTAGTGATTTAACTGTTGAAATTTCTATTCAACACTTCCATTGTGAATGGTCTTAGTGTAAATTTAGTTACACATATTCAAATTTAAATTATAGTATATATAAAACCATTTACAATGAATGTTTTCAATAGAAGATTCAACAGTTGAATCACTACAATTAGTATGCTAAATAAATTTGATGATGTGGATTATTCAGTGTTGAAAACATTAAACATGTCGAATAAGGAAAATGTGGAGACCACCAACCACACATGAAATTTTTAAAGATTTTGACATTTTCATTGTAGTTATTTGAAATCAATTATGTGATTATATTAAATAATTTATTTTATTTTATTTTATGAAAATTTATTATTATTTAATTTTCTGTAAAAAGAGATTAAGTGTACTTAATATGAACAAAAATAATTATTAATAAGTAAAATAGGTTGTTTAGTTTTATTAAATAAAACTATTTTTGTGGATAAATGTTGAATATGAGTTGAATTATTATGTGGAAAAGATGATGTAGAATGTTAAAATATGAAAATAAGTGTTGAATCTTACTGTTTCAAAAAATATGTTGAATCTCAAAACTATCGTGGATGATGTACAATATGACTTACTAGTTTCAGAGTGTTGGCAGAGGATTTAGACTAATATGCCTTCTATCTCTGGAGTGTTCGTAGGGGAGGTTACCAGACAGAACTGCTACTTATGTGAATTTGATTTTAGGGATAAATTTAGTTCATCTCGTGGATATTGCTGACACAGAGAAGAGCATATATTGTGGTCTTCGAGTAACATGAACATCAAAGCATGGATTTGTATCTCTTGGATAGTATAAATTTTTATATAAACTTTTTAAAATAATTAAATCTTCTTTTACAGACCTAAATTAATTCAATTACATAGTTCAAATTATAGGAACTACAAAAAATTTATATATTTACTTGGAAAATAAGTCACACCGAAACATTGGATTTCCTGATGGCTCAGCTCATTAGTAGAGAGTTTGGAGACCATACCTAAATTAACACACAGATTACCGATGTAATTATTCAAAACATTATTGTTCATTGATCACAAAGTTGCAAATAGTCTGAACAAAATACCTACAACTACTGAGTTTAATTTTTGGTTACTCATGGGATACATATCTCTTGAGTTAAAGAAACATTAATAGAGAAACTGTTGTTAAACAAAAATAACTCCGGAAATATGAAAGAAAAAATCAGTCATGGATTGTTCAAACATTACATCAAGATATCATGACAATCCAATGCTCTTAGCAGGAGATTTATGCACATGTTGGCTGTATTTTGAAGATGAAATCACCGTTTTTCATTAAGTATTAATCAAGTCAATTCATTCAAATAGATAACATATGATTCATGTCTTTGTTTTCTCGGTCTACAATTAGATAAGAACTAGGCTTAACATATTTTTTTCCAAATCTTAATTTACATCTCATACAAAATCATATAAATTTTTTTCACAGGATAACTCGTACGATGAGTATCAAAATGTGTTTCAATAACTACCCGAATGAAACTGAATGGTTAACATTTCTAACAGAGATGTTTGGCCTTTTGGGTGGTTGTGTTTTGACTCCTCTGTCCTTTCTCACCTTGCTTCATCTTCTATCGGGTAGACATGTCAATTAAGACCGAAGACCGCAGCTCGAGCCGGCCCAGATCTATAAATTACCGGGCTTGGGCTTAATTATATAAGCCAAAAAAGTTGGGTCTTTTGGGCTTAGCACATTTGGGCTTTAACCATTTTGGGCTTAAGCCCGTTTGGGCTAGGACCGGTCTGAAAATCCAAAAATTATATTTTAATTTATTTAATTATTTAGTAATGGCGCTCCTGTTTTAAGTAAATATATAATTAACATCTTAAACAAATATAGGATTCCGATAACTATAACGAAGTCAAAGTCTAAGTTTAGCATTGGTGCTCATGTCTTAAACAAATATAGAACTTTTCTTTTACCAATACATGTTGAAGCATTAATATGTACAAATTCTTAGTTGGAAGGATTTTGTTTTGCAATCCATTTTTTAAATTATATTGATATGTCAAAATTCAATATATTTTTTATATTTTATATGTAGCTCGTGATGATGATGAGAATGTGGAAGTCATTGAACAAAATTATGATCTTGATCCTATCGTTTTTCTTCCCAGAGTTGAAAAGATTTTTTGTTCATATTCACTATTATTGTTTATTTGGTTTATCAAGTAAGACATTTATTTTAGTTTTGGATTTATGTAAATACATATGATTACATAAATTTAAAATTAAATTAATTTTGATATTGAAACTAACTTATTCAATTTTAATTTATTTATTTTTTAAAGTCCGGAAAGCCCAAAAGCCCTAAATCCCTTATAAGGCCGGGGTGGCCTTTGAAATATAAGACCAATTTTTTGTGTGCTGGATCAGGCCGAGGTTAAATAGCAATGAGATTTTCAGGTTTTTGGCTGGCCTGGGCCGGGTCAGCCCGATAGAACCCCCCCCCCACTATTATCGGGTATTGGTGATTCATATTTCTAGTAAAATTGATCAATGATACTTTACAATGAGCACTACATATAAATTATATAGGCTTGTGCCTCTACTGATCTAAGAAACGAAAAACACATAACGAATTAAACAAATAAGAAAAATCGATATATTAGCTGTTGGAAGATTTATTGATCCAAACACTACAGGAAATGTAAGTATTAATAGCATCAGATTATAGCGTTTATGACATTTCTACTATTATATACCAATTTTTATCTTTTCTATAGCATTTGTCAATTTAAAACGCTATATTTGTTATCGCTGGAAAATAAAAAATTTAGCCGCCTTAATTTGCTAAGTGTAGACGTCTTACCATTGCAGATCAAAAATTAGATGCTATCTTAAATGTAAAATATCTCAAATTTTAGTCAAAAAATACTTAAGTTAATCTTTGACCAGTCTTTATTCACATCCCAATTTAACTCTTTCTTAGGTGTTTCTCATATAAAAAAATTCTCTCTTTCTTCATTGTATTCACCGGAGTGTCTTTTTCTTTGTTGTCCTCGCCAGAGTCGCGACCACCACCAAAATCCAAACATCCTAAACGATAAATCTGAGTCTGAAACCGTACATTTAGCGAGCCTAGCGGTCTTCTGAGACGTTTTGTGGATACATGTGAAGCCTTATTGTTGAACTCGGATCTTGAAGATCCCGACGGGGACCGTCTGGTGGAGGATGTTGTCGGATCATTTTCGGATTGTTGGACGGACGGGATCGCTCTGATCTTCTTCAACGTTTGGGAGAGTGAACGAAACGCCATCGTACGATCTCTGAACGTTGATCCCATCGTAACTGGATCAGGATCACCTACAAAAAAAGCTTGATGGAGTTTCCTCAGATGGTAAGCTTCATTCCCCGGAGAAAACTTGGTGCTGAGCCTGTAACTGATGCTGCTGCCACTTTGAAGGTTCTTGTACTAGACTGCAACATACTTGGAATTTCCCCTACAGTCATGTTTCAGATTTTCTGTTAAACATGCCATCATAACTTTTCTTGCAGGAACTTCTGACAAGACACAAGCCTACAGTTGCTGAGTTTCCCACCAAGAACGAAGACTCGGTAAGTTCTCTTACAGTGTATCAAATCACAATGTTTTGCTACTTTATCCATATATGTTTTCTAGAAGGGAGCTTTTTATACAACCGAATTTTAATTTCTTGAATTTCATTAGCTACATTCAACGGCTGAGAGAGAGTGTGCAAATCATGGAGATTGAAATTCAGATATATCAGCTGGGTGATCTAGAGGAAGCTGATGTATGACTAGTAGAGAAATTGATGCTTTTCAGAAGATTCACAGTGGAGTTGATGAGTTTTAGCCAGCATGTACAGAAAGTGTGTTCTCGTGTTGAGTTTCATATTTAACTAGGGTAGGCCCGCCCTACGGGCGGGATACTATATTCATTTGATGTTTGCTTATTTTTATAACTTTTTTCTGTTTTTTATTTGTTATCAAATATACTTTATGACATTGTACCATTTTAGTTATTATATTTTTTGTTAATTTCTTTTTATAATAAGGACACATTGTTATATCGTCTTCGCCTATATCTAACTAAAATTCTTTATTTCTATTGTTCTTGATAGAGATTATAAGGTTGTATTAGAAATGGTATACATTTTCTTAAATGTTTGCTCAATTTTTTTATATATAGTTAGTAGATTCGAGTTTTTATTGTTGTGGTTAAGTTTTATACTCAAAAATTGATTATTTATTTTGTATATATTGATTATGTAAAACCATGAATCAAAAGTATCTAAAATCTTTGTTGTAGATGTCCTGTGAAAGGGTTGTTAAAGGGTGAAGTCTTGGGTTCGAGGAACGCCAAGCGCACCAATAAGCTATATGGGGAGTCAGCGAAGACTCACAGGTGAAAGATTAAGGTCGATATTCCGCAGAATCAACCGGGATCCGCGGGACAGATTGTTATAAATACAGTTAGACTGCTTTTTTTGTTGTTCATACACTTGAACTGTTCATACCTATTTTTGAAGTTATATGAATTTTCTAAAATTTTTTTATTATTAATATTATAGAATACAGATAAGATGGTGAGTAAACTGAATAAATAGGTACTTAAATCTTATAAGTTATGATCTAATTATTCTTCTGTTTTGTTTATTTGGATTTTCATACGAAGAAACTTTTAAACTGCAAATAATTTTAACTTTTTATTTTATTTTAAGATCAGCTTATAGCTTTTAATTAACAGTCAAGTGCTTACTTACAATATTTAAATGTTTTTTCTGTTCTTAACTTTCATAATTTGGTTTCTTTCTGACGTTTATTAAATCAGTAAAACGCAACCGTAATGTGACAATGGATTAGTAAAAAACAACACCGTGATGTGACAGTGGTATACAATACAATGATCATAACAACAGGTCTTAAAAAATAATCTCCGGTCTTTTGGTTATGGTTTGGTCAATTCTGCTAAATAAATATACTTAAGTTTTTGTCATAAAAAGCATTAGAAAATGATCACAAGATTTAATTTTAGAAACAAAAGACCCTTATATCTTATATATAAGTACAAAAAATAAAAATAAAAATATATTTTATAATTTAAAATTACATGTTTTCAAATTCGTTTTTTATAATTTTTTGAACTTTGTTTAATTTTTTATTTCTAAATTTTCTTTTTAAAATTCAAAAGTTTTCTGAAATTATTTTAAAATTTTATTTTCAAATTTTTCTTTTTATTTTTAAAATTTTAAACCTTTATCCAAAATCCACCACTTAACTCCAAATCCTAATATTTATATTAGTTAATCATATGGATATAAATGTATATTAATCTCTTAATCTCTTTAATGAAATATTTTGGACATTTTAATTTTTAGAGACTATATTTGTGACAAAAATTTTTTAGGGCTATCCTACGATATTTCTCATTTTGTTTCTATGCAATAAAATACATTTCATAATAAAATATCAAAGTCATTATCATATTTCAAATATATTGAATGTTTCTTTACAGAATTCTAAAATATTAGTTGATTTTAAAGTAAAAGTTAGACAGTTTTTTACTAAGCTGTTGTGGAGAAATAAATAAATTATTAACCTATATTTTTCGATTGGTATGCTCTTCCACATATTTTGATTTTGTTTATTGCACAACTGTCTAAAAACTTTCCTTAGTGCCAAAAACATATATGCTAACAAAACGTTGTTTCTTTTAGGTCTTCGAAAGTTTTTATTCCCGTAATCAAATGTTAGTTTTTTTGCTTCCAAAATATGAAAGGTTATTTTTGGCACAACTGAACCATTTCTATTTAGCAGTGTGGTAGAATTAGAAAGGAACTTTTATTGGAAAATACTTTTCAGTCAATAAGCTAAAAATGTGAATATCTTAATTAGCAAACTTTTATTCCTAAGCGATGTTGATAGGAATAAAATGTGAGGTTCTTTTACAGAAACGAAGATCAATGTAACCGGTTTATTGCTTCCTTTGAGTAAGTCAAGATCAGATATATCAACCCATCCGCCACCGCTCTGCTGGAAGAAGAACATCTACGTAAGCTCGCCGTGAAATTTGCTTATCTGGAAGGTGATACGTTTGCAGTCACCAACATACTCCCTGATCCACATCACAATGCCCGCGAAGATCCCACCCACCTGGTCTCACATGGAAATTAATCTCTGAGCTTTCAATATTTCCCTCTAGATTGCTTGCTTGTCCACCCGCAGCTTAATTCAAACCACTGAGCTAACCGGTTCTTCTTGGGGTGTAACAAACCTTGTACAAAAAGCTCTGTTTAAAAAAAAACATGGCACAGATGAAGGCATGTAAGTCTCTTCAGGGCGGAAGTAAACCGTTGGCTCTGTTACCAACTGAAGGATTATGCAACCATGACCAGAGCAATGGAAACCTTCTGGTATCCCCACAGGTTTGTAAATACGGGCACATCTGCCACATTTCCAAACTTTATCGAAGTCAATGTTTTTCACCACTTCGGTCTCTCCAAAAATTATCCTTCCTATAGCAAAACATATGGCTGAAACAAAGAGAAACAAATGTTATTGACAGAGATTCATAATTGTGAGGAAGTTATCAGTAAGAAGGGTTTTTTTTTTCATCTAGAAATGCATTCATATTAAAGGTAAAATCCTCAAAATTTTTCCGACCATAAACTAACGGTTTAAACATACTGAAAGCAAAATGCATAAAATTAGGAAAACCTACATTACAGTAGGTGCCATCTCATTTTTGAAAAAACCAGTAAGCCATGGAGGAGCTCCTTGGCTGACATACGACTGTAGCCTCATCTCCTTAACTACACTCTGCGCAATTAGCACCGCTCCTCTAAGAAGGGGTGTATATACTTTTCCATCAACCAGTCCCAACAAGACTATGATAGTTTGACTTTACTCAGATCATAAACTGGATCAAATCTTAATATTTATCTTTCAAGTATATATCTATGAGTAATAATAATGGTGCAGATAACATTCAAAACAATGTGTACGATATTAATAAATCTAGAAGTGAAGACGAATTGGGTTCATTTTAAAGAGATGTTGTCTTTGTTTGTGAAGCCGTGCTAGCTTTTTCTCAATTTACAATGGATTAGATTTCAAAAGTACATAAGATTAAATCAATTCAACCCAACCCAGATTAGATCACTCACCTTAGGTTACAGATCCGATTTGTAATCAAATTTCCAATCACACTGAAAAATGGAAACGAAGGGGCACGGCTCTGACCTAGAAGATCAACGCAACCCGAAAACGAAGCTGAACGATGCATGGAATATTTCTTGTAGGTTGAAGCCATTCCGGGGAACTCGTGATGATCCATAGACCAATGGGTAACCGGATCGTCGAGTCCGCCGCCATTAGAAACAAAATAAAAACAGTCGAGGGAGAGAGGAAGAAGGGTCTTGAGAAAAAAAATGCTCTCCTACTTACATGGCAACTTCTATATATACTCAATCAAAATGATAAAGAGGAATTAAAGCTCATTGAGTGGAAGTAGTTGATTGATTTTTGATGTCTTGCATATTTTCATTATTTTAGTTTTCCTTTTTATGCATTTTGATCATATAAATTAGGATTTAGACATCTTTAGGATCCATTTTGCATACATTTGTCCCTATCAGGTTTTGGAGCAGCCTATGGTGTCATTTGAGGTGTTTGAGAGCTTTAAAACCTCAAAAGAAGTGAAGAATGAGGTGTAGCCAAGACAAAACAAAGAGAAAATAAAGATGGCCGAGTCCATACCCGGCCTAAACCACCCGCACGGCCTGATGACGAACTGAGAAGAGGACAGCACAAGGCCTTGGAGGACGCGGCCTGAAGGACCCGCATGACCTACGTACCCGGGGTGAGGCACACGTCCAAAACCACCCGCACGGCATCCTCACGCGGCCTGGATCACCCGCGTGACATCCACACTCGGCCTCAACCTACCCGACGTGAGAAGGCACCTGACTCAAGGCACCCAGCCAGGACAACCCGCACTGGTTGGATGGACAGGACGCGATGAGGCACGCGGGCTGGCCGTTCCCGGCCTGGTCCAGCACCACCGACCCGGGTGTCCAAGCTTCTTCCTTTTATAAAGTTTTCTGATTGGTCAAACCATAAGGTCTTCAAGGGCATCTAAGTCATTTTGTTTTAATGTTTTAGGGCTTTCTAAGCCTAAGTATAAATACTTTTTTAATCTCTTTTGTGAGATCTATCTTATTATCTCTTAAGAAACACAAAAACCTTTTGGGTGAAAGTTCTAATCTTGAATCAAATCATCTTATTGTTCTTGTGTTCTTGATTGATTTTAATTTCTCATATTCCTTTCTTAACATGATTAAGCTTAAATCCACCATGGGTTTGAGAGGAATCATGATGATTAGTGAGTAATCCACTTTTGGATTCATGGGTTAGGGAGACTAAGGGTAATTAGGCTAGATCTAAGGTGTTTTAGTATAGATCTATCTTGTTCCTTGCTAGTAGAGTACTTTTAATGCTATTTTAGAGCTAGTCACTCTAAAGTTGAGCTTTAGGCATTTCATGCCCGAAAGGTGTTCGATGAAATGCCTGAACCAACTCTCCTAAGCTTTTAACATTCTTTACCAAAGAGATCTGTTGTTAAAGGTGTTAAGATGACTATTAGACTTATTCTTAATGATTGCTTAGATAATATTCAAACTAAGAGATTAGATGCTTGAGTTATCTTTGCAAATGAGCATTCATCTAGAGATAGAGTTTGTTTAGGATTGTGTCTAGGCCTAAGGTTGTTAGATTGATTGAAAGATGCCACCTTTAGATTGAAACTTAATCACCCAAGATCAATTCCATTAGCCCATGAGTTCTCCCATCTTATAATCAAAGAAAATTTCATCTCTTATTGCATTTTTAGCATTGTCTTAGTTTAAACATCATCTCACTTAATGGTTACATTTAGATTAAGCAAGGCTTTCATTCCCTTTGCTTTGTGATCACTTATAACTAGTTTGACATCTCTTATATTACAACATTTGGTTAGGGACCCTGAAAAGTCCTAGCATCAAATTGGTGCCGTTGCCAAATTCTAAGTTGATCGTGACATTGAGATTTAGTTACTTGCTTGAGACTAAATCATTTTTCTTTTACTGTGTTATTGATTATCCTTTTTCCTCTCCCTTTGTATTTCAGGTGTATGAACACAAGAATCAGGGGTGCAACAAACCTAGTTCCCACTGTTGAAGAGATTGCTACACTTGAGAGGGAAATAACAAGAAGGAGAAGAGAAGAAGAGCAACAGACTTACATTCAGAGGTTGGGGTTTGAGATGGATGAACACCAGCATCAACCTAAAGACAGAGTTTCTCAAGATGGTAATGGTCAAGGAGCTGACAACCTTCAACCACAGCGCCAACAACAACACCCACAACGGCCAGCTCGAGCTATTGGTACCTACGACCGTCCCCACATTCATGGTCATAGGCTGGGCATCCGAGCACCAGCTGTGTAAGCTAACAACTTTGAGATCAAGCCAGGGTTTCTTAACGTGATTAAGAACAACAAATACCATGGCCTGGCTGTAGAAGACCCATTTGATCACTTGGACAAGTATGGTAGCTATTGTGGCTTGTCCAAGACCAATGGTGTGTCCGAAGATGTTTTCAAGCTCAAGCTGTTTCATTTCTCTCTAGGGGACAAGGCACGCCAATGGGAGAAGTCTCTCCCCAGTGACTCCATCACCACTTGGGATGATTGCAAGAAAACCTTCTTGGAGAAGTTCTTCTCCACATCAAGGACAACCAAGTTGACGAATGAGATCTCCAGCTTCCAGCAGAAGAATCTAGAAAGCTTTAGTGAAGCATGGGAGAGGTTCAAAGCTACCAGGCTCAATGCCCCCACCATGGCTTCTCTAAGGAGAGCTTGCTGAGCACATTCTATTGAGGTGCTCTTCCTAAGTACAGAGCCAGATTGGATACAGCCAGCAATGGAATCTTCCTGGGCAGATCTAAAGAGGATGCAGAGGAGCTGGTTGACAACATGGTGAAGAGTGATTCAGTCTACAGTGGAGAGCACGACAGAGCCGAGAGAGCCAACAGAGCTGATGAAAACCAGACAAAGAAGGAGATCAAATCCTTGCAGGAGAAGATGGATTTGCTTCTTGCTAACCAAGCCAAACAGGAGCATATGAACTTTGTGGGTGGTCCTAGTCAAGAGGCTCCTCCTAAGGTCAATGAGGTTGATGGTTTGGAAGGCCAAGAAGAGTTATGCTTCATCAACAACAATGGTACTTGGTAGGACGGAACCTAACTTTCAGTACAACAACTACTAGCAAATGTCTTATCCTAACAACCAGCAAGGAGGATATCAGCCCAAGCAAAACACTCAACAAGGAAACTATCAGCCTAGGCAAAACATCCCTCCTGGTTTCAGCAATCAAGGCAATCAGTCTACTCAAGCTAAAGGCAGCTCTTCTCAAGCTAAATCTCCGGATTCAAGTATGGAATCCATGTTCAAGGAAATATTGGAAGCTCAGTCAAGAACAACAAAGGACATTGGCCATGAGTTCAAGACAGTTCACTCCAACATTGGTGATTAAGTTGTGATTGTAGATGAGAAGGTTGATGAAGAGATTCTGGAAAAAATTGTTGAAGCTAAGGGTAAAGGAAAGGTTGGAGAAGAGAAGAGGACAGTGAAACATGGTGAAGTTGCTACTCCAACAAAAGGATCTTCTTTTGTTCCTCCTCCTTATGAGCCTAAGCTACCATTTCCTGGAAGGTTCAAGAAGCAACTATTGGAGAAATACAAGGCACTCTTTGAGAAACAGATGAGTGAAGTTCAGGTCACAACGTCCATCATTGATGCTTTCCTGATAGTCCCTCAACACAGCAACTTCTTGAAGGATGATGTAGCTGCAAAGAAGAAAGAAATGGAGGGTATGATGGTCCTTACTCATGAGTGTAGTGCCATTATCCAGAGATTGACTATCCCTAAGAAGCTAGAGGATCCAGGATTCTTTACTCTACCTTGCGCCATTGGTCCTTTGATGTTTGAGAAGTGTTTATGCGACTTGGGAGCTAGTGTCAGCCTCATGCCTTTATCTGTTGCCAAGAAGCTTGGATTCAGCCAATACAAAAAGTGTAGACTCTCCTTGGTGCTTGCTGATCGCTCTGTTAAGTTTCCCATTGGTATCTTGGAAGACCTCCCTGTGATGGTTGGAAATTGTGAGATTCCAACAGACTTTGTGGTGCTTGAGATGGATAAGGAAGATAAAGATCCCTTGATCCTTGGAAGACCATTCTTAGCCATAGCAAGAGCCATTATCAATGTGAAAGAAGGCAAGATTGATCTTCATTTGGGGAAGGAGCACACTCTCCACTTTGACATCAAGGAGATGATGAAGAAGTCAACTCTCCAAAGCCAAGTGTTTTACATTGAAAAGATGGAAGCTCTAGCTGATGAATTTCTTGAAGAGTTGGCATTTGAAGAATTGGCAATTGAGGACCCTTTGCAAAATGCTTTGACAATGGATAAAGAAGTCCAAGTGGTTGAGAACAAGGAGAGTGATGCTTGTGTGAGAATGCTGGATTCTCATAAGAGGATTGATGCTGAAGCCCAGGACGAGGAGCTTACACATGAGGTTCACCAAGCTGCTTCAGCCAGTCAACAAGAGGACAGTCATCAAGAGGACTGGAGTGAACTCAAGGCGCCTAAAGTGGAGCTTAAACCTCTTCTCCATGGTGTAAGGTATGCATTTCTAGGCCCTAATGAGACTTACCCTGTCATTGTGAGTAGTGAACTTACTGAACTTGAGCTATCTCAACTCTTGAAAGCACTTAAAAGGTTTAGAAAAGTAATAGAGTACTCACTAGATGATATTAAGGGGATATCACCTTCTTTGTGTATGCATAGGATACATCTTGAGGATGAATCAATGACTTCTGTAGAGCATCAAAGAAGGTTAAATTCTAACCTGAAGGATGTTGTAAAAAAGGAGATTCTTAAACTCTTAGATGCTAGTGTTATTTACCCTATTTCAGATTCTAAATGGGTATATCCTGTGCATGTTGTCCCAAAGAAAGGTTGTATCATTGTGGTTAAAAATGACAAGGATGAATTGATACCAACTAGAACCATAACTGGCCATAGGATGTGTATTGATTATAGAAAACTCAACTCTGCATCTAGAAAGGATCATTTTCCATTGCCATTTATTGATCAAATGCTTGAGAGACTTGCAAACCATTCTTTCTATTGCTTTCTTGATGGGTATTCAGGGTTCTTCCAGATCCCCATACATCCCAATGATCAAGAGAAGACAACATTCACGTGCCCCTATGGACCCTTTCCTTATCGAAGGATGCCATTTAGGTTATCTAATGCTCCAGCAACCTTTCAAAGGTGCATGATGTCTATCTTCTCAGATCTCATTGAGGATATAGTGGAGGTATTCATGGATGATTTCTCTGTCTATGGATCTTTGTTTTCTGCTTGTTTGTCCAACTTGTGCAGGGTCCTACAGAGATGTGAAGACACCAACCTTGTGCTGAATTGGGAGAAGTGCCACTTCATGGTCAAAGAAGGGATTGTGCTTGGGCACAAGATTTCAGAAAAGGGGATTGAGGTGGACAAAGCCAAGATTGAAGTGATGGTTAGTCTGCCTCCACCAAAGACAGTGAAAGACATCAGAAGCTTTCATGGCCATGTTGGGTTCTACAGGAGGTTCATCAAGGACTTCTCTATGATCGCTAGACCATTGACCAGGCTGCTGCGCAAAGAAGCAACTTTCAGCCTTGATGTAGAATGTCTTGAAGCCTTCAAGAAGCTGAAGAATGGGCTTGTTAGTGCTCCTATTATCCAGCCACCTGATTGGGATCTCCCTTTTGAGATTATGTGCGACGCTAGTGATTATGCTGTTGGAGCTGTCTTGGGACAAAGGAAGGACAAGAAGACCCACGTGATATACTATGCGAGCAAAACCTTGGATGATGCTCAGATGAGATATGCCACAACATAGAAGGAGTTGTTGGCCATAGTCTTTGCCTTTGAGAAATTCGGAAGTTACCTTGTGGGCTCCAAAGTCATTGTATACACAGACCATGCAGCCTTGAGGCATCTTTTAGCAAAGAAGGATGCAAAACCAAGACTTTTGAGATGGATCTTGCTACTTCAAAAGTTTGATCTTGATATCAAGGACAAGCCAGGAGTTGAGAATGGTGTAGCTGATCATCTCTCCATGTTGAGAATTGAGAGTGGCATTCCTATTGATGAAGGACTTCCTGAGGAGCAGATCATGGCTATCAGAGCAGTGGTTGCAGTTTGTGAGACTGGTAAGAAGATTTAGGATGTCAAGGCTTCTAATGAAAAGGAGCCTTGGTATGCTAATTTTGTGAACTACCTTGTCACTGGAAAGGAGCCATTGAATTTTGAGGGTTATGCTAAGAAGAAGTTCTAGAAGGAGTTGAAGAGGTACTATTGGGATGAACCCTTTCTCTACATCCTTTGTAGAGACCAGCTCTATAGAAGGGCAGTGGCCGAATAAGAAGTTGATGGGATCCTAACACAATGCCATGGATCATCATATGAAGGCCACTTTGCTACTTTCAAGACAGTGGCCAAGGTTGTACAAGCTGGATTTTGGTGGCCACGTATGTTCAAGGACACACAATACTTCATCTTAAGGTGTGACTCTTGCCAAGGAGAGGGAACATCACTAAATGAAATGAGATGCCTCAAAACCCAATCCTTGAGGTGGAGGTGTTTGATGTATGGGGAATAGACTTCATGGGACCCTTTCCTTCTTCATATGGGAACAAGTACATCTTGGTGGCTGTTGATTATGTGTCTAAATGGGTTGAAGCAGTGGCAAGCCCTACAAATGATTCTAGAGTGGTGGTCAAGATGTTCAAAAAGCATTATCTTTCCAAGATTTGGAGTGCCCAGAGTAGTGATAAGTGATGGAGGCTCACACTTCATTAACAAGTTGTTTGAAGGGCTTCTAAAGAAGAAGGAAGTGAAGCATAAGGTGGCAACACCTTATCACCCACAAACCAGCGGCCAAGTTGAGATCTCCAACAGGGAAATCAAGAGCATTCTAGAGAAGATTGTTGGGACTAAGAGGAAGGATTGGTCAGATAAGCTTGATGCACTTTGGGCCTATAGGACAGCTTACAAGACTCCCTTGGGTACCACACCTTTCAACCTTGTGTATGGGAAGGCTTGCCACTTACCAGTAGAGCTTGAGTACAAGGCATTGTGGGCTGTAAAGCTGCTGAACTTTGACATCAAGAGTGCCAAGGAGAAGAGACTCTTTCAGTTACATGAGCTTGATGAGATAAGGATGGATGCTTATGAGAACTCAAAGATCTACAAGGAGAAGACCAAGGCCTTTCATGACAAGCACATCCTCAAGAGAGAGTTCAAGGCTGGAGATCAAGTTCTTCTCTATAACTCTAGACTGAAGTTATTTCCAGGGAAGCTCAAGTCAAAATGGTTTGGTCCATTTGTTGTTAAGGAATTGAAGCCTTATGGAGCAGTTGTGCTTTGGGACAAGCAGGGTAATGATTTCACAGTGAATGGACAGAGGGTCAAGCAGTACATGGCCACCATACCAAAGGAGATTGGGACATCAACCCCACTCTCTGATCCTTCCCCAGCCTAATCTCAAAGAAGGCAAAGTCAAGCTAATGACTTTAAACAAGCTCACTTGGGAGGAAGTCCCATGGCTATCCTTGTAAATATTACATTAGGATTTTCTTTTTAATAAAATATCCCTTGGAAGATGGTGGGAGCTTGGCTCTGTGATGGCCTGGTTCTTGAGATGGAGTAAGCATTGGAAAGTTTGGCTTGGTTCAGTGGTTAGAAGAGAAAAAGATGAAAAATGTTGATTTGGTCGAGTTCGTACCCGGGTGGCCATACCCGGGCTAGACAACCCGCACGGGTTTGATCGTGGAAAGAAAGAGGAACCACGCGGGGTTGAACACGTGGGCTGTCATACCCGCACGGATTTGGACGTACGGACGCGGAGTGACACACCCGAGTCTCCCCCGATCTCCCCCGACCCGCGCATGACCCGTGCATGACCCGACCACCCGACCAGGAATGTTTTCTCTTTCTTTTTCACCCCAGACCCGATAACCCACAACCCAGACCATCCTAAAAACCTTAAATTGTGTTTCTATCCCCTCACTTCATCCTCTTTCCAATTCTAAAAACCTCTCTAGCCTCCATTCACCAAAAAACTCATACCTCACTCAAATCTCCACCAAATCATTCCATTCCTTTTTCCACATCCAAGTCTTCACACTCTTAGACTATCTTTTTGAATCTATTCATCTTTTTTATTCATCCACAGCAATGTACCAATGGGGAGAAAGGATGAAGCATTGATAGAGGCTGAGAAGAAAGAGAAAGCAGAGAGAGAGACTGCTCAGTTTGGGAAAGACTTGGGTTCCATGCCAGAATGTGAAGAAGAGGGTAGGCAACAAGCTTTGGCAATGCTAAGAAGGAGAGCACAGGAAAAAAGGGATGGCAAGAGAGTTTCTGTTGATGAGAGTGTGGCTGATGGTGCTCACAAACGAGTCCCTCCCAGGAAAGCTAGAGCGCCAAGAACCAACAGTGTTGGAGCTCTTGTTTTGGAGAAGAGCAACAAGGGAGGTGATAAAGAACCAGTTCCTCCCACCAAGGCCAAGGCACCGAGAAACAAGATTGTGGCACCTCCTCCCTTGGAGCAAGAAGATGCAAATGATGGAGATGCATCTTCTGAAGATGGTAGTGAAGCTGAGCAAGATCCTTCAACCACGAAAAATTTCAATGCTCACAGGGATAGAACAAAGAAACCCACTGAAGATGAGCTGTTAGAGCAATTGAGACGTGGTGTTTCCTGGTCTCCTACCAGATTTGCTGATGTGAGATTGATGAAGGAGTTTGAAATTGATCAAGACATGAAGGACATGCTAGACCACATGAACATGGGAAGTTTCTATTCCATGGTTCATCCCACACACAAGGAGGTATCCTGCCAATTCTTGGCAACATTGGATACCACATTTCACTCTAGTCCTCATGTGAAGCAAGGGTGGGGGAGAATCAGGTTCAAGATTGATGGGAGAGTCTACTTTATGACTTTTGCTGAGATTGGGGAAGTGCTTGGTTTTAAGGATTTGAAGGAACCTTCCTTGCGAAAGATGAAAGAGCTTCCAAAAGGAAAGAGCCTTGCACACTACACCTACAAGCTGTTATCTGGCAAGGATAGGCCCCCAACAGAGACAAGAATACCTCTATTAGGCATCCTTCTGTGCACTGTCTCCATAGGCTGATTTTCCACACCATCTTCCCAAGAAAAGAGATAAGCAACGTCAATGGAGATGACTTACGCTTACTACACCAGGCTGTCCAGCACTATGCCTCACTTCCTCACTTGCCCGACGTCCCCACTGATTTCTACACTGACTTTGGTATGGTTGGGTTCTTTGTGAAGCGCCTCATGTACTACAAATATTATGCTTGGACAAACAGGGATCCAGAAGCGCAGATTGGAATTGGTGGCTTGATCACACCCTTGCTTCAGCATAAGGGTATCAGCTTGGGAAATGATTGTGGGAACCGAAATTCGCACTGTCGAGTTTTCGTTTGATTTGGAGGAAAGCCAAGTAAACTTAACCTTCCCTGAAGGTCCCGGATATCTGCTGGCCACACACGACACAATCAATGCGAATTTAAGTTGTAAAATAAAAATCGTAAAAATAGAGCGAAAGAGATCTTATTTCCGAATTCGCGTTTGAGCGTAAACAACAGGTAAAGAAATCGGCTACAAGAGCTGTCGAAAAGTCCACTAGTCCGGCCGCCTAAATCTAACCTAGTTGAGTCGCAGCTCGCTGGTGAAAACAGAAAAGAAATGCTGAATTTGCTCTAAGTGCTAAATTGCTCTGGAAATTTTGGGATGATTTTCTCCTCGCCCAAATCTCTCCTTATATACTCCTCTTAAGACGGTCTATCTTCCTTCGGGCTGAATCGGGCTTTTTCCATTTTCGTCCGTCTTCGTGTTTATCGGGAAACTTGACATTTATCTTCGAAAAACTTGACATTTATCTTCTGGAAACTTGATATTTATCCTTTGGAAACTTGACATTAATCTTTTATGTGAGGATAAGGATAAACCGTCATAGTTATCCTTCCTTTTCGGAAAATCGTAAGTGGGCCGTTTTGGTCATGTCGGGCTTTTTAGGCGTTTTTACGGTTTTGAGAAAATAGTCTTCGAAGGTTTCGGCATTTCCGAAGGAATCCCAATTCCTCGTATAGTCGAGATGATTGGTGTTTAGAATAACCGTGATCGTTTTATACGATGAATCGAAATCCATTCATCATTCGAACCTTTTATGGTCTTCCGAGATTGCTCGAGTATCGGGATCGACATGGACTTGGATTTGTAGACTTCCCGTCTTCGAGGGTTTGAGTAATGAGGCTTCGAACTTAGATTTTAAAATATGAACTTTGTTAAACAATCGAGAAGGCTTTGCAGAAGAATCGCGTGTTTCTCGAACAATCGAACATGGGTTTAAGGGACCAAGATGTTGCCGTTGCCGAGATCACGAGACGACTGCACGGATGGGTGCAGGACCCTTGCCGCCGGCGTAAGCGGAGACGACGGGCCTGCCGCCGCCAGACGGAGAGGCGAGCCTGCGCCGGCGCCCTGCGCCAGTGCGAGCCACGGCGTGGTCGGTCTGCCGCCGGCGCCAGGCGCGGCGTGGTCGGTCTGCCGCCGGCGCCAGGCGCCCTACCGCCCGTGCCGTGTCCCGCGTCCGCCGATGCTGCTGTTTCTTGCCTTCGTCGATCCCCGGGGCTCACGGTCCGTTCGTGCCTTCCCGTAAGTTCGTCGGGTGATGATCCGTTTCTCAGTTTCGATTGTTACTTAGTTTTTCCGAGTGACGACCCTTTCTCGGTTTCGATCGTCACTTAGTTTTCTTCCGAGGACTTTCGGGTGACGATTTCGTCGTTGACTGATTTTGACCCCAACAGTTAGCCCCCCAGCTAGCTAGGAACCGTAGTGCCTTTCTGGTCCTAGTTTGCGGTATAGCCGTATGGGAAGGTGTAGAGACGTAATTGTTTGTCGAAAGTCGGGGTAAATAGTGATTTTACCTCTTTTATAAGGATGGAGTAAGAAATCTCATTCATTCTTACTTCATCATAAAAAATTCATCTCTCTCAAGAATCCTTTCTCTTTTTTCAAGAACAATGACTTCAAGATCCTCCAAGAGAAATTCTTCTTCCCATTCATCCTCGGATGACTCTCCTGCTCTTGTGGCTCGGCTCCACCTCTGCCAGATGTCCCTGTTCCGAAGAGACCTTCGAGGCTGCCGGGTGCTTCCTTTACGCCGAGCTCGGTTTCACGTAAATATCTCAGGACTCTTCGGGATTTTTACCAGATTCCTGATGGAGTTAAATTCCGAATTCCTATCGGCAATGAGAGTGCGAGGAATCCTCCGGAAGGTTTCTTTACATGCTACGAGGCCTTCCTTACGTACTGCCGCATGTGGTTCCCGATCCCCGGTACCATTTTTCGTGCGCTTCGTCGCTTCGAACTTTCGATCAGCCAGCTCAGTGTTTCTGCCTTAGAGAGTTGGCTTGGCGTGTTGATCGCAAGTTATGAGCTCGGGATCGATCTTAGTCCTGCTGATTTCAAATTTCTTTGGAGCACTTTCGGCCAGCGGGGCGATGGTTACTACACCATGGTGCCAAAGAAGGATAGGACCATAATTCAGGGGACTACTTCGAACCCTAAGTTGTGGCAGGAGCGTTTCTTCTATGTCCGAATAGATGGTGAGTCCGTCGAGGAGAGCTGCCTCCATCTATTTCCGCACGCATGGAACTTCAACCGAGGTAATACGATAAAAACTTGTTGTTTATTTCACCATTCCGGAAGTGCGAGTTTTTAATGAAAAACTTTCGCTTGTAGTGAACGGGATTGTTGCGCATACGCATGGTGATCTTTTTGTCAAGAGGGATCTCCTTCGGCAAAAGCCGTTTTTCTGGAAGTCCTTCACCGTTGGACGGATTCGAGACTCGGTAAAGCTTTACCGGTCCCGAGACCCTATCCCGGCATGCGATGCCGAACCGGTTATCGAAGCTCCTACTCGGAGACGTAGACAGAGATCTCGTAACGGGAAAGAAATCGACTGTGGAGAAGGCTCGGAAGACCCTTCACCGTTGGGGGAAAACCCTAGTTTCGTTCCAACGGAAAAGCGAACCACTTATTTTCCACTCCCCAACAATTTCTTTGATGGCCTTCCTCCGGAGTTCGTTACTGACGAGTCGCTGGAGGATGAGGAGAAGCAACGGGTTTTTACCGAGGGTTCCCAGCGGATCAACGAGGTTTTACCCCTTGAACTTCTTAACCGTATTTTTGAATTTGTATATATGTATATTTATTGATCTTGAATTTATGCAGGGACTAAGAGTGTTTGGCGATGCGCTTGACTCAAGTTTCCGCAAGTCTAGGATTTCTAATTTCAAGACCAAAGAAGCTGGCGAGAGCTCTTCCGATTCCGACAAGACGTAGAGGGGCAGAACGCAAAGCAAGCTGAGCTTCATGCTCGAGCCCTTGTTTTGGTGGAAAAGAGAGGAAGGAGGATGGTCGCAGCCGAGGTGGTGAGACGGGCGGAATCGTTTGCTGCTGAGTTTCAATGTATCAAAGATGCTCAGGAGTTTGTTGGCGATTTCGCGAGTGCGGGTCTCGGTCGTAAATCTTTACAAGTCTCAGAACCGGAATTCTCCTTTGATTCGAGATTGCTGAGATGAAGGATTTCATGGCGAGTGTGCTCATGCTGAATCCTTGGTTCCTCCAGTTGAAGAAAGAGTCCGGAGACTATGGGAGCCTATCGAGGTTTCCGAGGATACGGTGGAGGCGAGCTGATGAGAACGCCGAGGGTGGCGAAGCAAGGTGTGAGCGAGGAAGTGGACCAGCCTGCGGGTTCATTCGGGATTTCGTGTCTGGATTTCGATGTTGACTTTTCTTTGTGAGTTGTATGTTTGGCCGTGTGGCCGTTTTAGGAGTTTATTCTGCGACCGTTGGAGGTTGCATTCTTATGTTTTGGGACTGGCGTTGGTGGCTTAGAATCCCGCCGTTTTGCGGCCTTATGAATATATAAAATTTGCGAGATTTAGTCTTTTGTTTTGATTTATACTTTCGTCAAGTGTAGAGGGAAGAATCGAGTAGTGACTTTGTATCCTAACCCTTTTTGTCGCTTGGTCTGTATGCTACTTTTAGCGGCGTTTTAGGTGTAACCGATAAGAGAAATTTTGGGATCTCGTATCACGATACTATGTCTGTGAGATGTCAAGATCCAGCAAGACTAGGTTTAGGGAAAGACCTAGGTTTACTCTCAGCTTTAAGGCTGTGCGATGACTGATCGGCTTCGTTTTGCCCGTTAGTAATTTCTTCCTGATTCTTTTCGTTTAAAGTCCGCGACTAGTCGGCTTATATGACTTGTGTTAAAAGAATCGAGCTATCTTCGGAGATAATCCGAGATGCAAAACCAAAATTTTGGTTTCTTGTCTAGCTATGATATCCTTGTCGGATGTAAGAGGACCTTATAGGTCTGACTACGAGTTTGTATTGAGTGAAACATTTCTGTGTCGTCCGTCGGGGCCAATCGGCGGTAAGTTATTTTAAGTCGCAGGTGGACTGTTTTAGCGGATGATCGAGTTTTGTTATCTTTTTCAGATGTTGCGACGTCTCGCGTTTCTTTTGAAGATATGATTTTCGTTTTTCCGAAGTGTTTACGCGTTTACTATATTAAGTGAGCATAAAAAATAGATAGAAAGAATTTTATTGAAAAATTTCGAAAATTTCGAGAACATGTCCATGCACGAATTTTTGTGGGAGTATAGGAGTATACGTACCCACCCCCTTTTTGGCGAAGGGGATAGCTGAACTTGCCGGGATACGACAAGCTGCCTACGTACCTCTTTCGAGGATCAAGCCATCTCGTAGTTCTGATTGTTGCTGCGGCGTTTTTATTCCTTGGGTGCTGCTACTTCGACCGTAATAGCTAGATTGGTAGCGTGTTCAAGGGTTGAATTATCCGCTTCTATGGCGATGGGCTCTGAGACGTTCTTGCTGTCTGCAGCCGTTGCCTGTTTGGATGCCTTTGGATCATCCTTTTCCGAGTTCTCGGGAATGTCTCATGATTCCTTTACTCGTTTCGGGTTAGCCGTTGGGGCGTTCCGATTCTTCCGTAGTTTGTGCTCGGCCAGGAAGCAGAGCCTCGACTGTTTCTGACTTCCCCAGATTACTGCAGTTCCGTTTTTAGTTGGGAACTTGATGCCGAGATGGTATGTGGATGGTACCGCTCTCATGGAATTGATCCAGGGGGTTCCCATAATCACGTTGTAGATTGCGGGGTTGTCGACTATGGCGAACTCGACGATCTTTGTGACTTCCTTGGCAATAACTGGGAGCCGGATTCTTCCGAGGGTCATGGAGGTGACGCCTGAGAATCCCGTAAGAGGTCTCGGTTCCGGGACGACTTCGCTGAGCGGGACGTTCATCCTTTGGAGCGTGTCGCGGAACATAATGTTGACCGTACTTCCTGTATCGATAAGGATGCGGCCAACTTCGAGATCCTGGATCACTAAGTCGATGACGAGAGGATCGAAATGAGGTTTGTCGATTCCGATGGTTTCCTCTTCCTCAAAAACGATCAAGTCGTTGGGGAGGTCATCCTTTTGGACCCAGTTAGAACTTGTCTCGGCTTTTCGCCCATAAGCTTTGATCGACGAGACCGAGTCTTGGAAGAACTGCGATCCTCCAATGATCATGTTTATCCTGTGGTGGTTGTTGTTGTTTCCCTGTTCGTCCTATCTCCTTCCGCGTTTCTCGCCCGATTGACTTTTGAGTGCGTTGTTTTCGGAAGTGGCCCTATCGGTTTTTGGGCGGTCGGAGTCCAGGAGCAGGTCTTTGATGCTCTTGACTTTGGACAGCTCGCCAGAGATAAGTTTTGCGGCGAGCCTGGCGCCGAGAACTTTGCAATTCGCGGTGGAGTGACCTCGGGTATCATGGAATTCGCAGTAGGAATTAACCTTGAACTGGTTCCTGACCCAGGTGTTTCCAGAGGTTTTACCCTGCTCCGGATTGATGGCATAGTTATGCTCGGCTTGAACTTCTTCCCCTTCGTGATGGGCATACTTGTCGTTACGAGTGGGTTTCTTCTTGGATGTGGTTTTCTGCGATCCGTGCTTCTGCGATAGAAGCTTCATCTCTTCCTCCATGATGATGAAGTCCGTTGCTTTGTGGAGAGTATCCTGGATTGTCCGCGGCTTTTCCAGTAATATCCACTTTCGGAACTTCGACTTGTACCAGAGAGTTTTCCTCAGGGCGTCGATTGCGACATTGTCGCTGATGCCTGTTACTCTGGCCATCACCAGTTTGAATCTTCGCATGAAGTCGCGGAGCGACTCATCTTCCTTCTGAGCTAGACTCCATAGGTCCACGTCGGACGTTTCTCTGTCCATGAACATGGAGTATTGTTTGAGAAACGCCGAGGCCAATTGGCGGAAGCTTCGATGGAGTTCCTTTTGAGCGGAGAACCATTCGGCGCAGCACCTTTGAGGTGCTCGGCGAAGAAGAAGATAATGACCAGCGTCTCGTTCGGCTCGAGTTTGCATCTACCCATTGCGATCTGGAAAGACAGCAGGTGCGCCTTAGGATCCGTAGTACCGTCATAGACCGAGATTTTGATTTTCCGGGTCTGAGATGTGTGTTTCCGTGATCCGGCGGTGAATGGCGTTTTCCGTGCTTCCTCGAGAAGTCTATCGATCTCGGGCGGAACTGGTCGCCTGGTGGATTTCGCGATTTCACGCTTTCACCTCGGCCACGGTCTTTTTAAGAGATTAGCGGAGATCATGGATCTCGTTATTGCTACCGGCGTTTCTCGAGTTTGTCGGCGCGATGGATCGAGCTTGATCCTCCGCGAGTTCTTCCTGCTCAATCCAGTAGAGGTCTTCCTCCTCTTCTGTCATGGGCCTCTCGAAGGATACCGTCTGCCGGCGGACTGGCAGGTCCTCCGGGGTGGATGTCAGCGTCTTCATCGGAAGGATCCGATTGGTCGCTGATATCAGATCGATCTTCGGCGTCACTTTCCTTGTTTCCGTAGCGGGGGTGGAAGGTTCTGCGAGTCGTTCGCTGTCCTTTGGAGCCGTTTCGGAGTGGACTCTTTCGGGCATCTTATTCGTTCTCGGAGATCGAAGTCGACTCTTCTGCGCGCCGTGCCTTGGTGGATCAGCGGCAGCTTGCTCGCGCAGTTAAGGTGCCGACCTGTTTTGCGGCGAGGTTATCAGCTTGTCTGTTGTTCCGCCCGCTCTGGGCGGAGGTGAACAGTTCCTTCATCTGTCGGCGTCTCGTGTTTGCATCAGCAGTGGCTGTGGGCGTATCTCGGTTGGAGTCTTCTCAACGTTGGCATAGGCGGGTGTTCCGTCAAGCGTTGGCTGGTCTTTGGTGGCGTCAGTAGACATGATCGGCGTGTGCAGTTCGAGATAGATAGATCCGTAACCACCCCTCCTTCTAGCGCCAAACTGTGGGAACCGAAATTTGCACTGTCGAGTTTTAAGCTTGATTTGGAGGAAAGCCAAGTAAACTTAACCTTCCCTGAAGGTCCGGATATCTGTTGGGCCACACGACACAATCAATGCGAATTTAAGTTGTAAAATAAAAATCGTAAAAATAGAGCGAAAGAGATCTTATTTCCTAATTCGCGTTTGAGCGTGAACAACAGGTAAAGAAATCGGCTACAAGAGCTGTCGAAAAGTCCGCTAGTCCAGCTGCCTAAATATGACCTAGTTGAGTCGCAGCTCGCTAGTGAAAACAGAAAAGAAATGCTGAATTTGCTCTAAGTGCTAAATTGCTCTGGAAATTTTGTGATGATTTGCTCCTAAGCCCAAAGCTCTCTTTATATACTCCTCTTAAGACGGTCTATCTTCCTTCGGGCTGAATCGGGCTTTTTCCAATTTCGTCCGTCTTCGTGTTTATCGGGAAACTTGACATTTATCTTCGAAAAACTTGACATTTATCTTCTGGAAAATTGATATTTATCTTTTGGAAACTTGACATTTATCTCTTATGTGAGGATAAGGATAAACCGTCATAGTTATCCTTCCTTTTCGAAAATCGTAAGTGGGCGTTTGGTCATGTCGGGCTTTTAGGCGTTTTACCGTTTTTGAGAAAATAGTCTTGAAGGTTTCGGCATTTCGAAGAATCCCAATTCCTCGTATAGTCGAGATGATTGGTGTTTAGAATAACCGTGATCGTTTTATACGATGAATCGAAATCCATTCATCATTCGAACCTTTTATGGTCTTCGAGATTTCTCGGTATCGGGATCGAGATGGACTTGGATTCGTAGACTTCCGTCTTCGAGGGTTTGAGTAATGAGGCTTGAACTTAGATTTTAAAATATGAACTTTGTTAAACAATCGAGAAGCTTTGCGGAAGAATCGTCGTGTTTCTCGAACAATCGAACATGGGTTTAAGGGACCAAGATGTTGCCGTTGCCGAGATCACGAGACGACTGCGGATGGGTGCCAGGACCCTTGCGCCCGGCCAGCGGAGACGACGGGCCTGCCGCCCGGCGAGACGGAGAGGGCGAGCCGCGTAAGCGCATGCGCCGTGCCAGGCACGGCGTGGTCGGTCTGCCCGGCGTGCGCTGGTCGATCTGCCGCCCGCGCGGCGCGTGGTCGATCTGCCGCCCGTATACGCCGATGCGTGTCGCGTCCGCCGATGCCACTGTTGCTTGCCTTTGTTGATCCCCGGGGCTCACGGTCCGTTCGTGCCTTCCCGTAAGTTTGTCGGGTGATGATCCGTTTCTTGGTTTCGATTGTTACTTAGTTTTTCCGAGTGACGACCCACTTCTCGGTTTCGATCGTCACTTAGTTTTCTTCCGAGGACTTTCGGGTGACGATTTCGTCGTTGACCGATTTTGACCCCAACAATTATGCAACTGGACCCTATTTCATAGATCTAAATTACTTGAGCTCAGCTCACTACTTCTCTGGGAGGTTCAATGGGAAGTGTGTCTATTCCTACTTGAGAGGTGCCACAACAGTTGAGCTGGTTCTTCCTATCTATGAGCTCACCACCTTGAGAACTCCAGGAGCAATCAGATTTGATATCAGTCAGCAGCACTTCCTTGGCCGTCACGGCGCTCTTGGTCCCATGACCTTACCCGAGGCTAAGAAGGCGGCAGAAAAGGCATCCGTGTTCCATGAGGGTCACTCTAGCAGAGCCACTGCACACCTCTTTGGTCCTCCTCGTTACCACTTCGAACAATGCACTGCCTCTCTGCCCCTTGGTCCCCTTCGCCAGGCTCATGATCATATCAGCAGTCTTCAGAGGTGGAGCAAAGCTCAAGTAGGACCATCTACAAGCTCACACACAAGTGCAAAGAGCTGAGTAGGACTGTGAAGAGACAAGCTGAAGCTTCAGCTCAGTTTATGAGGAAAGTAGCTGATGTTTTGAGTAGAGGAGCTGGGGCTGGTTGCAAATCGGAGGACTTTGACCTTGATGACTTCCTTGCACCTCCTCCTCGGCCACTTGTAGATCCCTCAGCACCATGCACAAGGAAGCAGCTTCTTCGCCGCAAAAGAAACCCACCAGCTCTCCAATCCGAATCAGGAAATGAATCACCTTCACTTGACTCCACCTATGAGGAAGATGACTCTGAGAGTGAGGCATCAGCCTCTACTCATGCTCCATAGAGGTATTCCTTCACCTTACCATTGTATATACCATTTGTCTTTGCATTTAGTTTTCTTTTAGGCCCTTCTCTCCACTTAACAAACACAGAGACTGTATGAATTAAGTGTGGGGGAGGTGCCAACTTGCTGATCATCTTGTGTTTCTTGTCATAAGCATGCATTTGTAGATAGCTGTTGCATAGAAGAACCATAAAAATTTGAAAAATTACAAAAAGAATCATGTAGTTGCATTAGGATTGAGTCTAGAGCATTCATTTAGTTGCATAAAAAAAAATATATATATATATATATATAGGGGACTAGGAGGATATCAACCTTGTAAAGAGATCATGCTAAGTTTTCAAATTGATAACCTTTGTAATCATGGCAAGTAGCTTGAGCATTCCTTAGTATGCTTGTAGACTTTGAGCCTTGAAAACTCTTCCTGAAACTCATTGATTGTTGAAGCTCGCCCTTTGAAGTAAACTCGAGTCTTATTTGAACTTGATGTCTCTTGCTTATTGATGTCTTGCATATTTTCATTGATTTAGCCATCTTTATATTGCATTCTTTGTTTTGTAGACTAAGGTTTAGGCATTTTAGGATCATTTTGCATTCATTTGTTCTTATCAGGTGTTGGAGTATGCTTTGGTGTGATTTGGGGTGTTTGGAAGCCTTATGACCCAAGAAGAAGTGAAGATTCAAGTTTGGCCATGAAAAGAGAAGTGAAATCATGATATGGAGAGATGGACCGGGGAGACCAGACCGGGTAAACATACCCGGTCGGCTGGAGATCGATCAAGATGCTTCTGACCGGGGAGGACGGACCGGCTAGACACGCCCGGTCAGGAAGAACGCCAGCAGAACGGACGGCCGGGGAGGATGGACCGACTTCACAAACCCTGTCGGGAAGAAGCTGATCAAGACGCATCCGGACGACCGGGATGGATGGACCGGTGTGATGAACCCGGTCGGGAGAAGCACAGGAGCAGGACGTCCGGACGACCGGGAAGGACGGACCGGGATGCTGAACCCGGTCGGGCTGGACAACGGCCAGAACAGGACCAGACCGGGTACCACGGACCGAGATGGTGATTTTCGGTCTACCCAGACCGAATTTCTTGCTGCCTTCCTATTGGTTGAGACTCATTTGAATCCAAGGACTTTCTAGTAATTTTTCATGATGTATCTAGGTTTTCTAAGCCTAGTATAAATATCCTTGTTAACCCTTAAGTGGGATTATGTTATTTTCTCTCTAAGAACACAAACCTTTGAGTAAAGCTTTATCTTTGATTCATAATCTCATCTCATCTTTGTGTTCTTGATTGTTTGATTTCATCTCTTTTCTTTCTCTACATGTTTAAGCTTGAATCTCTTATGGGTTTAAGAGTAAGCATGTGGATTAGTGAGTAGATCCATTTAAGATTCATGGGTTATGGTGATTGAGAGTGATTAAGTGTAGATCCAAGGTGCTTAGTGTTAGATCTATCCTTTCCTTGCATGATTTAGTGTTCGTAATGCTATATTTGAGTTGGCCTCTCAAACATAGAGCCATAGGCATTTCATGCCTGGAAGGTGTTCTATGAAATGCCTGAACCAACTCATCTATGCTTTTAGCTTGCTTTACCTAAGAGATTAGTTGTTAAAGATGCTAGAATTGCTATTAGACTCATTCTTAATGTTTGCTTTGATCATTACAGTCAAAGGGATTTGATGTATTTGGGTGATCATTGCAAAAGAGCATTCATCTAGGGATAAAGTTTGTTCAAGCATAGTGTCTAGGCATAAGGATTTAGATTATGAAAAGTTGGCATCTTGGATTGAACCTTAATCATTTAAGATCAAGTCCCTATACCCATGAGTCTCATCTCCTCATAAAGAAAGAAAGTTTTATATTTTGTTGCATTTTAGATATTGTCTTAGTTTAATAATCATCTCCTTTAATGATTGCATTTAGATTAAGCATAGGCTTGCATTCCCTTTGCTTTGTGATCACTTAGAACTGGTTCGAAAATCTTATATACTACATCATTTGATTAGGACCCTTGAAAAGTCCTTTCATCAAATTGGCGCCGTTGCCAAATTCTAAGTTGATTGTGACATTGGGATTTAGTCACTTGCTTGAGACTAAATCATTTTTCTTTTCTTGTGATATTGATTCTCCTTTTGCCTCTTCCTTTGATTTTCAGGTGTATGAACACAAGAAGCAGGAATGTAACTAACCTGGTTCCCACTGTTGAAGAGATAGCTACACTTGAGAGGGAAATAGCAAGAAGGAGAAGAGAAGAAGAGCAACAGGCTCATATTCAGCGGTTGGGGTTTGAGATGGATGAACACCAGCATCAACCTCAAGACAGAGTTGCTCAAGATGGCAATGGTAAAGGAGCTGACAACCTTGGGCCACAGCGCCAACAACAACACCCACAACGGCCAGCTAGAGCTATTGGCACCTATGACCGTCCTCACATTCATGGTCATAGGACGGGCATCTGCGCACCAGCTATGGAAGCTAACAACTTTGAGATCAAGTCAGGGTTGTTGAATGTGATTGAGAACAACAAGTACCATGGCCTGGCTGTAGAAGACCCATTTGATCACTTGGACAAGTTTGATAGCTATTGTGGCTTGTCCTCAATAGATGCCTTGTCTCCTAGCTATCAAACTTGTCCAAGACCAATGGTGTGTCAGAAGATGCCTTCAAGTTCAAGCTGTTTCCTTTCTCTCTAGGAGACAAGGCATGCCAATGGGAGAAATCTCTACCTGGTGACTCTATCACCACTTGGGGTGATTGCAAGAAAGCCTTCTTGGAGAAGTTCTTCTCTACATCAAGGACAGTCAAGTTGAGAAATGAGATCTCTAGCTTCCAGCAGAAGAATTTGGAAAGCTTTAGTGAAGCATGGGAGAGGTTCAAAGGCTATCAAGCTCAATGCCCCCACCATGGCTTCTCAAAGGAGAGCTTGCTAAGAACATTCTACAGAGGTGCCCTTCCTAAGTACAGAGCTAGATTGGATACAGCAAGCAATGGATTCTTCCTGGGCAGGTCTGAAGAAGATGCTGAGGAGCTGGTTGACAACATGGTGAAGATTGACTCAGTTTACAGTGGAGAGCACGACAGAGCTGATAGAACCACCAGAGCTGATGACAACCAGACCAAGAAGGAAATCAAATCCTTGCAGGAGAAGATAGACTTGCTGATTGCTAACCAAGCCAAACAGGAGCAGATAAACTTTGTGGGTGGTCCTAGTCAAGAAGCTCCTCCTAAGGTTAATGAGGTTGATGGTTTAGAAGGGCAGGAAGAGCTTTGCTTCATCAACAACAATGGTACTTGGTACAGGAAGGAGCCTAACTTTCAGTACAACAACTACCAGCAAAGGTCTTATCCTGACAACCAGCAAGGTGGCTATCAACCCAAGCAAAACACTCAGCAAGGGAACTACCAGCCTAGGCAGAATCCTCCTCCTGGTTTTGCAAACCATGGGAATCAATCTACTCAAGCTCAAGGTAGCTCCTCTCAAGCTAAAGCTCCAGATTCATCTATGGAAGCTATGTTCAAACAATTGTTGGAAGGTCAAGCTAGAGCAGCCAAAGACATCGGCCATGAGTTCAAGACTGTTCACTCCAAGATTGACAGCAGCTACACTGAGCTAAACAACAAGATTAGAGCTTTGGAGAATCAGTTTGCTTCTATGAACTCTCAGCCAAGTCGCCAACAAGGAACATTACCAGGAAAGGCTGAGCAAAACCCCAAAGAACCAATGAAGGCAATCACTTTGAGAAGTGGTAGAGAGCTACCTCCAAGACTCTCCCCAAGGATGGTGAGAAACTAAGTGGGGAGGCCATCAACATTGATGATGATGTTGTGATTGTAGATGAGAAGGTTGATGAAGAGATTCTAGAAAAAATTGTTGATGCTAAGGGTAAAGGAAAGGTTGGAGAAGAGAAGAGAACACTAAAACATGGTGAAGTTGCCACTCCAACAAAAGAGTCTTCCTTTGTTCCTCCTCCTTATGAACCTAAGCTACCATTTCCTGGAAGATTCAAGAAGCAACTTTCGTAGAAGTACAAAGCACTCTTTGAGAAGCAAATGAGTGTAGTTCAATTCACAATGCCCATCATTGATGCCTTCATGCTTGTCCCTCAATACAGCAAATTCTTGAAGGATGTTGTGGCTGCTAAGAAGAAGGAAATGGAGGGCATGATGATTCTTACTCATGAGTGCAGTGACATCATCCAGAGATTGACAATCCCTAAGAAGCTAGAGGATCCAGGCTGCTTTACTCTGCCTTGTGCTATAGGTCCTTTGATGTTTAAGAGTTGTCTATGTGATTTGGGAGCTAGTGTCAGTGTCATGCCTCTATCTGTTGCCAAGAAGCTTGGATTCAGCCAATACAGAAGTGTAAACTCTCTTTGGTGCTTGCTGATCGCTCAGTCAAATTCTCTATTGGTATCCTTGAAGACCTCCCTGTGATGGTGGGAAATTGTGAGATTCCTACTGATTTTGTGGTGCTAGAGATGGATGAAGAAGCTAGAGACCCCTTGATCCTTGGAAGACCATTCTTAGCCACAGCAGGAGCCCTTATCAATGTGAAGGAAGGCAAGATTGATCTTTATTTGGGGAAAGAGCACACTCTCCATTTTGACATCAAGAAAGTGATGAAGAGGTCAACTGTGCAAGGTCAAGTGTATTACATTGAAGAGATGGAAGCTCTTGCGGATGAGCTTCTTGAGGAATTGACACTTGAAGAGTTGGCAATAAAGGATCCCTTGCAACATGCTTTGACAGTGGATAAAGAAATCCAAGTGGTTGAGAACAAAGAGAGTGATGCTATTGTGAGAATGCTGGATTCTCACAAGGAGATTGATGGTGAAATCCAGTATGAGGAGCTTACACAAGAGGTTCACCAAGCTGCTTCAGCCACTCAACAAGAGGACACCCAACAAGATGATTGGAGTGAGCTCAAGGCACCAAAAGTGGAGCTAAAACCTCTTCCCCATGGTGTAAGGTACGCATTTCTAGGCCCTAATGAGTCATATCCTGTCATTGTGAGTAGTGAACTTACTGAACTTGACCTTTCTCAACTTTTAAATGCACTTAAAAAGTTTAGAAAAGCAATTGGGTACTCACTAGATGATATTAAGGGGATATCACCTTCTTTGTGCATACATAGGATACATCTAGAGGATGAATCAATGACTTCTATAGAGCATCAAAGAAGGTTAAATCCTAACCTGAAGGATGTTGTAAAGAAGGAGATTCTTAAACATTTAGATGCTGGTGTTATCTACCCTATTTCAGATTCTAAATGGGTATCTCCTGTACATGTTGTCCCAAAGAAAGGTGGTATCACTGTGGTTAAAAATGACAAGGATGAATTGATACCAACTAGAACCATAACTGGCCATAGGATGTGTATTGATTATAGAAAACTCAACTCTGCATCTAGAAAGGATCATTTTCCATTGCCATTTATTGATCAAATGCTTGAGAGACTTGCAAACCATCCTTTCTATTGCTTTCTTGATGGGTATTCAGGGTTCTTCCAGATCCCCATACATCCCAATGATCAAGAGAAGACAACATTCACATGTCCCTATGGCACCTTTGCTTATCGAAGGATGCCATTTGGGTTATGTAATGCTCCAGCAACCTTTCAAAGGTGCATGATGTCTATCTTCTCAGATCTCATTGAGGATATAGTGGAGTCTGTCTACGGATCTTCGTTTTCTGCTTGTTTGTCCAACTTGTGCAGGGTCCTACAGAGATGTGAAGACACCAACCTTGTGCTGAATTGGGAGAAGTGTCACTTCATGGTCAAAGAGGGGATTGTGCTTAGGCATAAGATTTCTGAAAAGGGCATTGAAGTGGACAAGGCTAAGATTGAAGTGATGGTTAGCTTGCCTCCACCAAAGATAGTGAAAGACATCAGGAGCTTCCTTGGCCATGTTGGGTTCTATAGAAGATTCATCAAGGACTTCTCAAAGATTGCTAGACCAATGACCAAGTTGCTGTGCAAGGAGGCCATTTTCAGCTTTGATGAAGAGTGTCTTGAAGCCTTAAAGAAAATAAAGGGTGAACTTGTTAGTGCTCCCATTGTCCAGCCACCTGATTGGGATCTCCCCTTTGAGATAATGTGTGATGCTAGTGACTTTTCTGTTGGGGATGTCTTGGGGCAGAAGAAGGATGGCAAGACTCATGTGATTTATTATGCGAGCCAAACCCTGAATGATGCACAGATGTAGTATGCCACAATTGAGAAAGAGATGCTGGCCATTGTCTTCGCCTTTGAGAAATTCAGAAGTTACCTGGTGGGTTCCAAGGTCATTGTGTATACTGATCATGCAGCTTTGAGACATCTTCTAGCAAAGAAGGATGCCAAGCCAAGACTACTGAGGTGGATCCTTTTTCTTCAGGAGTTTGATCTAGAGATTAGAGACAAGCCAGTGATTGAGAATGGAGTTGCTAATCACTTGTCAAGGCTGAGGATTGAAGGTGGAATCCCTATTGATGAGGGACTTAGAAAGGAGCATGTCATGGCGATCATGTCAGTGGTGGCAGTTATTGAGACTGGAAAGAAGATTGAAGAGGTTAAGGCAGCTGAAGAGAAGGGACCTTGGTATGCTGATTTGGTTAACTACTTAGCCACTGGGAAGGAGCCATTGGGTCTTGCGGGGTATGAGAAGAAGAAGTTCTACAAAGATTTGAAGAGATACTATTGGGATGAACCATACCTCTACACTCTTTGCAAGGATCAGATCTATAGAAGAGTGGTGGCTGATGAAGAAGTTGAAGGAATCCTTACACATTGCCATGGATCTTCCTATGGAGGCCATTTTGCTACCTTCAAGACTGTCTCAAAGGTGTTACAAGCTGGATTTTGGTGGCCACACATGTTCAGGGACACACAAGACTTCATCTCAAGATGTGACTCTTGCCAAAGGAGAGGGAACATTACTAAGAGGAATGAGATACCTCAAAACCCAATCCTTGAAGTGGAAGTGTTTGATGTTTGGGGGATAGACTTCATGGGACCCTTCCCTTCTTCTTATGGCAGGAAGTACATCTTGGTGGCTGTAGACTATGTGTCAAAGTGGGTAGAAGCCATAGCAAGTTCCACAAATGATTCCAGAGTGGTGATCAAAATGTTCAAGAGCAATATCTTCCCAAGATTTGGAGTACCAAGAGTGGTCATAAGTGATGGAGGTTCACATTTTATCAACAAGCTATTTGAGGGTCTTCTCAAGAAGAAGGGAGTGAAACACAAGGTTGCAACACCTTATCACCCTCAAACAAGTGGCCAAGTGGAAGTTTCCAACAAGCAAACCAAGGGCATCTTAGAGAAGATTGTGGGAACCAAGAGGAAGGATTGGTTAGACAAGCTTGATGATGCTCTTTGGGCATATAGAACAGCCTTCAAGACTCCTCTAGGCACTACCCCTTTCAACCTTGTCTATGGGAAGTCTTGCCATTTACCAGTTGAGCTTGAGTACAAGGCATTGCGGGCTGTGAAGCTTCTAAACTTTGACATCAAGAGTGCAAAGGAGAAGAGACTTCTTCAACTCAATGAACTCGATGAGATAAGGATGGATGCCTTTGAGAACTCAAGGATTTACAAGGAAAAGACTAAGGCCTTTCATGACAGGCACATCCTCAAGAGAGAGTTCAAGGCTGGAGATCAAGTTCTTCTCTATAACTCTAGACTGAAGATATTTCCAGGGAAGCTCAAGTCAAAGTGGTCTGGTCCATTTGTGGTTAAGGAAGTGAGACCTTATGGAGCCATTGTGCTTTGGAACAAACAAGGTGGAGACTTCACAGTGAATGGCCAAAGACTCAAGCAATACATGGCCACCATACCAACGGAGGATGGGACATCAACCCCATTCTCTGATGCTCCCCTTGCATAACCTCAAAGCAAGCAAAGTCAAGCTAGTGACTTTAAACAATCTCACTTGGGAGGAAGTCCCATGGTTATCCTTGTAAATATTGCTTTAGGATTTCTTTTCAAAGTCCTTTGGAAGGTGTTGGGGGCCATAGGAAGGTGATGGCTTGGAGGTTGAATAAAAAAAAAGAAGGTTAGAACTTGGACCGGGTAGGATGGACCGGGGTGACCTACCCGGTCGGGAAAGCATGGTAGGATGGACCGGGTGCAGGCGTCCGGGTTCAGCATCCCGGTCGTGAAAGCTTGGATGAGACGGACCGGGGACAGGCGACCGGCTGGACGTACGCGGTCGGGAAGCCAAGAAGATGGACCGGGATGGCCTGTCCAGGGAAGCCCACCCGGTCGGCAGAATCCAGCAGCAGGATCCGCGCATGACCCGCGCCTCGACCCACGGAGCTCCAAGAACCAGCCGCAACCCAGGTAAGTTTTCTTTCCCTAAACCTGACCCAGACCCATCCAACCTGACCCAGACCCGACCCAGACCCACCTGGACCACCCCTAAAGCCCTAATTCACCCTCTCTTTCCTCATTTCATCTTCTTCCTCACATCAAAATCCTCTCTAGCCTCCAAGAACAAAAAACACCATAACTTTCTCCAAACTCAACCAAATCACCCAATTCTTTTTCCTAAATCAAAGTCTTTTATCCTTTAGTCTACTTCCCTGAGTCTTTTCTTCATTTCCCTTCATCCATAGCAAGGTACCAATGGGGCGAAATAATGAAGCTGAGATAGAAGTTGAGAAGCAAGAGCTTGCAGCAAGACACACTGCTCGGTTTGGGAAAATTTTGGGTTCACAGCCTGGTTCAGAAGAGGAGCGTCGACAGCAAGCTTTGGCAATGCTAAGGAAGAAAGCACAAGCGAAGAAAGATGGGAAGAGAGATGTTGTTGATAGAAGTGTGGCTGCTGGTGCTCACAAGCAAACTAGAAAGATGGGAAGAGTGTTGTTGCTGATAAGGGTGTGGCTGATGGTGCTCACAAGCAAGCCAAGAGGGATGGAAAGAGAATAGCTGTTGAGGAAAGTGTGACTGATGGTGCTAACAAGCAGGCTCCTTGATATACCATGGATTTTACCCGTTTTTACTCATGGTATATGAGTATTTTTATTACTATTATCTATGTTTTGGAGTCTATTAGGTATGTTTTCAGGCTCAGGAGCATTTTGGAGAAAAGTGATGTTTTAGGTGCCTTTTTGGAGCTTAAAGAAGAGTTCACCCGAGATCAGACCAGAGGTCGACATCCGGAGCTACACATTGATCGATGCACATTCTGTGCTATCGATCGACACACATTTGCCGAAGGACGATACATCGAGGTCATAATCGATCGATGTACACCCTGTACTATCGATCGATATCGTGTGGCAGAAGTGATATACCATGGATTTTACCCGTTTTTACCCATGAAATATGAGTGTTTTTACTACTATTATCTATGTGTTGGAGTCTATTAGGTATGTTTTCAGGTTCAGAAGCATTTTGGAGAAAAGTGATGTTTTAGGTGCCTTTTTGGAGCTTAAAGAAGAGTTCACCCGAGATCAAGACCAGAGGTCGACATCAGAGTTACACATCGATCGATGCACACTCTATGCAATCGATCAACACACATTAGCTGAAGGACGATACATCGAGACCATAATCGATCGATGTACACCCAGTACTATCGATCGATACTGAGGCGGCATAAAGACAAGTTGGACCTAGCCGAACTTGAAGCCCAAGATATCACATTTTACAAGAATGCCCCTGACGAGTTTTTTAACCTAATGAACTCATATATCTATATGCCTAAGTGTTTTGGCAAAGAGAACACACAATAAAAGCTTTACAATTTAATTTTACAAGTCTTTTCTACAATACAAGTTTTATTCAAGTTTCTTCTACTTCTACATATTTCTTTTAGTTCTTTATTTGTTAACAGAGGTTATAGAATTCTAGACCTAGAGGAGAGATCCAAAGATATTTGTGATTGGAACCTAAGTGTTCACCCTCTAATAGGTCTATGAACTTCTATTATTACCTTGTTGCTATGAACTACTTAGCCATGTCTGAGTAGATTCATTTGTTAGATTTAGGGTTTAAATAGGATATGAGGGATTAGCCCCAGCCTATAATTGCTATAGTTGTGATATTTATTGTTAGGATTGTTCACTAATGCTTTTTCTAGCTTAGCTACCTAGAACATGAACTTGGATTGCATTGTTCATTACATGCAATACCTGATAACATCCTAAACATGCTATGACCCTCTTGAGATATGCCAAAGCTGATCTAAGATCATGGTGAGCATTGTATCAACTCGCGCATAAAGCTTGCTTAGAGCCGTATCGATCGATACTCCTATAGAGTAATCGATCGACGTAGCTAAAGGTGTATCGGTCGATATTCCTATCGAATTATCGAGCGATACCATCGGCAGAGTAGCCGACCGCAACACCATTTAGCATCTAAGTAATAGATGGTCTAAATAATGCGAGAGCTGATGGATTCATTTAATAAGTGTTGAGCTCGACATATCATGCAAGCAACTTGTTAGCCTTTATAGTATCTATAATCCTGAATTCCTAAATACTCACCCTGAATCTAACTACTTTTCTTTACAGTTTTAAAAACCAAATCCTTTCAACTGAGTAATCTTATCCTTACTCAGCAAACCTGCACTTTACGTTAAACTATTTTCAACCTAGCATAGTTATTAAGATTGCATCTTATTTGTACACTAGCTCTCTGTGGATTCGATCCCTAAGTACTACAACTGAACCTCTTATTTGAGAGAGTAAAGTCACTCCTTAGGGTAATTTGAGTGATATCAAATTTGGCGCCGTTGCCGGGGAGCTTTGATACAATAGGATCTAATCTGATTAGGTCTAGGTTATTTCTATTTTTATTTTAATTTGTTTTCTGACACAAAAATTTTTCTTGTCTTTTCAGGTACATGCCCAGCAGCACCAGAAGCAACAAGGAATCCCAACTTTTGTTCTCAGAAGACCCTGCTAGCTTGGAACGTTCAATCCGCAGGAAATCCGTTCCACATCGATTAGCGACATCAACTGCCTGTCGACCGATACCGATGCACCTTGCCGACGAGACACCGTCTTCGTCGACCGACACTCGCACTTTCACATCAACCGACACTACTTCACCGTCGACCGACATCTGTCATCCGACATCGATCAATACCCCTAACCGTATATCGATCGATACTACTCCGCGAGTCATGGTTGCGCCTATTATTCTCACCAAGATGAGAATGGAGACTTGCGTGACCAAGAAGGTCACCTTCGTAATGAAGCAGGTCAGAAACTCAACGCTCAGAATGAAGTAATCCCTGGGCCAGAAACTGCACCTACAGGAGCTGTTCAACTTGTAGAAGAGGCTGCTCGAACACTATCTGACTACAACCGTCCAGATCAGTTCTACACGAACATATCAGCCATTCGTCCCCCTGCTATTCAGAGAGGCGATTTCGAGCTCAAGCCGCAGTACTACACCCTTGTGGGACAGATACCTTACTATGGGCTGTCCAGTGAGCCTCCCATGGACCATCTGCAGAGGTTCGAGGATCTCATATCTGCTATCAAAGCCAATGGAGTCCCTGTGGAGTACCTTCTCTGTAAGCTCTTCAAACACTCTTTATCTGGAGAAGCTTTACAGTGGCTTAAGCAGCTACCAGCAGGATCTCTTACATCCTTGAGTGACATCAAAAACGCATTTTTGCGTAACTTCTTTGATGATGCGCGCGCTGAAGACTTAAGGCGGAAAATTACCACAGTCATTCAAGGATACCTGGATCAGATTCAAGTCTTATCAGCGAGACTGCCTACACCATGGATTCAACAAAGTGCAGCTGTTCTGCACTTTCTTCCGAGGCATCGCACTGAAATATCAGATGGCTCTGGACACTGCAAGTGAAGGCAACTTCACCACAAGAAATTCTGAAGATGCTGTGAAGCTAATAGACAACCTAGCATCCAGCAACAGCACAAAGAACATTGTAAGAGCAAGATATGCAGTGTTCCTTGGAAAGGAACAGATAAATGAGGTACAAGCTACACTTGACAATGTTCAGAAACTGCTAAGCAAGCAAATCTGCTCAGTATAGGATGCAGAAGCTGATGAAGAAGATGACTACACAGAAGCATAAGTCAACTGGATCAGTGGAACCCGGATTTCAGAGGAAAACCAGGAACGAAAAGTTCTTCAACAGCAACCCCAACAACAACATGAGTTATGGAAACTCATCTTACATGAAGCCACCCACACCAACCCCATAAGGAAAGCTAGAAGACATGCTCAGCAAAGTTCTTGAAAGCCAGCAGCAGTTAGAGGTGAACTTCAGTGGAAAGATCGACTCTGTCTACACCACTTTGAACACAAAGCTTGATGCTTTGAGTACCCATGTGAAGAAACTAGAGACTCAAGTGATTCAGACAGGAGAAGCTATTAAGAAGCAGCTAGGAAAAGGACGGAGAAGAAACAACAGGCTACAACGTCAGTGCTATCATAGAGGATTATTTTTGGAGAGTGGTAAAGCAAGAGAATCTGCAAGAGGGAGACTTCCAGATCGAAAGTATTGGCGGCAACTACTGGAATCGATCGATGTCAAGATCACCACATCGATCGATGTACGCCAACACCAATCGATCGATGCAACAAAACGAGCATCAACCAATGGATCTTGAAGGATCACCAACGAGTGCAATACCGTGAAGATACTTACTCACGAGGAGTTCGCAGAAAAGAACCCACATCCGCCCAGCCCTTATCACATCGACCGACAGGACATACGCCCCATCGATCGACAAATTGATAAAAAAATCGATCGACACACTCCAGAAGCTGTCGATCGATATTCAGTTATCACACGCCGAGTGCAACTTCCCAAGATAGATGTTGCACGACTTAATGCACTCCGGGAGCAATCTAAGCCTTCCAGAAACCCACCAACCGCCATAATGAAGAAACCCACGGATATTATTGATCCAATGGAGATAGAAAAGGAAAAAAAGATGGCAGAGTTCTCAGAAAAGGAAGAGAAGGTTCTAAACACCTTAAAGAGGAGTTAATGAGAAAGAGTTGGCAAGTTTCAGAAAGAGGGTTCTAAGGATACCTACAGAGAAACCCTTTGAAGAAGCCTACTTTTCACACAGGTTGTGGATGTTTTTCAGAGAAACTAAGGAGACAGAAGAAGACATCAAGAGGATGTTCAACCAAGTCAGAGAAAGTATGAAGAAGAGGATCAAACCAGAGAAGAAGGGTGATCCAGGAAAGTTTGTTGTTCCTTGCTCAGTACAGGGAATCAACTTCCCACGTGCCCTATGTGACACAGGATCTGGAGTTAGCATCTACCAAGGTGATAGCAGACCATCTAGGTTTGAAGATAGAGCCTACTGAAGAATCGTTCATCTTTGTGGATTGTTCTCAGCAGAACTCTGGAGGAATCATAAGAAACCTGGAGGTCACCATAGGAGAAACCCTAATTTAACTGAGTAATCTTACCATTACTCAAAAACCTGCATTTTACTTTAAACCATTTTCAACCTAGCATAGTCACTAAGATTGCATCTTATTTGTACACTAGCTCTCTATGGATTCGATCCTAAGTACTACAACTGAACCTCTTATTTGAGAGAGTAAAGTCACTCCTTAGGGTAATTTGAGTGATATCAAATTTGGCCGTTTCGGGAGCTTTGATACAATAGATTTAATCGATTACCTAGGTTATTTTTACTTTAATTTGTTTTCGATACAATTTTTTTTCATGTCTTTTTAGGTACATGCCCAGCAGTACCGAAGTAACAAGGCATCTTAACTTTTGTTCTCGAAGACCCTGCTATCTTGGATTCAATCCAAGGAAATCCGTTCCGCATCGATCGACATCAACAACTCCTGTCGACCGATACCGCGCACTCTCGTCGATCGAGACACCATCTTCGTCGACCGATACGCACCTTCCTGTCAACCGACACTACTTCACCGTCGACCGACCGTTTCATCCGACATCGATTGATAGCCCTTACCTATCGATCTATACTGTTCCACGAGTCATGGTTGCTTTATTATTCTCCACGAGATGAGAATGGAGACTTGCGTGACCAAGAAGGTCACCTTCATAAAGCGAGCAGAAGTTCAATGCTCGAGAATGAAGTAATCCTGAGCCAGAAACTGCACCTACGAGGATCTGTTCAACCTTGTAGGAGAGGCTGCTCGATCACTAGCGACTACAACCGTCCAGATCAGTTCTACACCAACAGATCAGCCATTCGTCCCCTGTTATTCAGAGAGGCGATTTCGAGCTCAAGCCGCAGTACTACACCCTTGTGGGACAGACACCCTCTGTGGGCTTTCAATGAACATCCATGGACCATCACGGAGAGGTTCGAGGATCTCATATCTGCTATCAAAGCCAATAGAGTCCCGTGGACTACCTTCTCTGTAACCTCTTCAAGCACTCTTTATCTGAGAAGCTTTACAGTGGCTTGAGCAGCTACCACCAGGATCTCTTACATCCTGGAGCGACATCAAAAACGTATTTTTGCGTAACTTCTTTGATGATCGCAGCTGAAGACTTAAGGAGGAAAATTGCCACATTCAACCAGGAGCCTGGAGAGTCATTCAAGGATACCTGGATCAGATTCAAGTCTTACCAGCCAGATTGTCCACACCATGGATTCAACAAGGTGCAATTGCTCAGCACTTTCTTCAGAGGCATCGCTACTGAAATATCGATGGCTCTAGATATCGCAAGGAAGGCAACTTCACCACAAGGAATCCTGAAGATGCTGTGAAGCTAATTAGCATCAAGCAATAGCACGAAGAACATTGTAAAAGCAAGATCTGCAGCCTCCTTGAAAGGAACAGATAAATGAGGTACAAGCTACACTTGACAATGTTTAGAAACTACTAAACAAGCAAATCTGCTCGGAGGATGCGAAGGATGAAGAAGATGACTACATAAAAGCGTAAGTCAACGATCAATGGAACTCGATTCCGAGATCGGAAACCAAGGAAACAGAAACTCAGACATAAAGGCAACTTCAACGCAGCAACCCCAACAACAACAGAGTTATGGAACTCATCTTACATGAAGCCACCCACACCAACCCCAGAAGGAAAGCTAGAAGGCATGCTTAGCAAAGTTCTTGAAAGCCAGCAGCTAGAGGTGAACTTCAATGAAAAGATCGACGCCTACACCACCTGGAACACAAAGCTTGATGCTTTGAGCACTCATGTGAAGAAACCAGACTCAAGTGATTCAGACAGGAGAAGCTGTTAAGAAGCAGAAGCCTTGGAAAAGGGACTGGAGAAGAAGCAACAGGCCACAACGCCAATGCTATCATAGAAGATTCATTTTGGGAGTAGTGAAGCATGAGAAGCTGAAAGAGGAGACTTCCAGTTCAAAGTTCCATGAGTATTGGCGAAACCATTGGTATTGACCGATGTCCGAAATGACCATCGATCGATGTATGCTGTTAGTCAAAATCGGTCAACGACGAAATCGCCAACTCAAAGTCCTCGAAAGAAAATTAAGACGATCAAAACCAAGAAACGGTCGCCACCGATGAACTCACGGAAAGGCATGAACGGACCGCGCAGCCCCGGATCAACGGCAAGCAAACAGCAACGGATGGACACGCACGGACGCGTGACGGGCGCCGGCGCAGGACGCCCGGCGCCGAGACAGGCCGCCACGCCGCCTGGTGCCGGGCGGTAGACGCCACGCCGCTCGGCGCCGCGCAGGACGCTTCCACGACGTGCCTACGCCGCGGCAGACGCCCCACGCTGCGTTCGCTTCGGGCGGCAGGGTACTAGCGCCGAAGCGCCAGCCTTCGCTGTGCCTGGCTGCAGGCTTCCACGGGCCTGGCGCCAGCGGGTATTTGGCGCCGCGGCAGATTCACACCGCGTTTCCGGTACCGTGGCAGGCCGCCTAAAAGCGCTCTGGCTTCCGCTAGACGACACCGCTCTGGGCCGGCGCCAGCTACCCACGCTGCTCTATGCCGGTGGCGGGAGCTCATACCGGGCGGCAGTTCGTCTTCCCCGTCACGCCGGGCGACAGGCCTCGTTGCTTCCGCCTGGCGCCGGGCGGAAAGGGTCCCGGCGCCCATCTTGCAATCGCCTCGTGATCTCGGCAACGGCAGCATTGGTCCCTTAAACCCATGTCCGGATTGTCCAAGAACTACAATGATTCTTCCAAGCAGCCTTCTCGATTGTTTAAAGTTCATATTTTGAAGTTCTAAGTTCAAGCCCATTACTCAAACCCTTGAAGACGGAATGTCTACTTAATCCAAGTCCATCTCGATCCCGATACCGAGGAATCTCGAAGATCTTAAAAGGTTCGAACGATGAATGGATCTCAATTCGTCAGATAAAACGATCACGGTTATTCTAAACACCAAACATCTCGACTATACAAGGAATTGGGGTTCCTTCGAAATGCCAAACCTTCAAAGACTATTCTTCAAAACCGTGAAAAAAAACATCTAAGTACCGACACCAAACGCCCACTTACGCATTTTCCTAAAAGGAAGGATAACTATGACGGTTTATCCTTATCCTCACATAAGAGATAAATGTCAAGTTTCCAGAAGATAAATGTCAAGTTTTCCCAAGATAAATGTCAAGTTTCCGATAAATACTAAGATGGACAAAATGGAAAAGCCCGATTCAGCCCGCCAAGGAAGATAGACCGCCTTAAGAGGAGTATATAAGGAGAGCTTTGAGCGAGGAGCAAATTATCACAAAAACTTCCAGAGCACTTAGCACTTAGAGAGATTTTAGCATTCTTTCTGTTTTCACTACGAAGCGACTCAACTAGATAGACTTAGCGCCGGACTAGCGACTTTTCGACAGCCCTCAGTAGCCGCATTTCTTTGCTTGTTGTACACGCCAAACGAGAATTCAGAAATAAGATCTCTTTCGCTTCTATTCTTATGATTTTATTTTTACAACTTTAATCTCCATTGATTGTATCGTGTGGCCCAGCAGATATCCGACCTTCAAGGAAGATCGGGTTAACTCGGTTTTCCTCCAAATCGCTTTATCGAAATTGACGGTGTGAATTTCGTTCCCACAGTTTGCGCTAGAGGAGGGGGTTACGGATCTATCTATCTCGCAACTGCACACACCGATCATGTCTACCGACGCCACCAAAGACCAGCCAACGCTAGACGGAACACCCGCCGACGCCAACGCTGAGAAGACTCCAATGGAGATACGCCCACAGTCACCGCTGATGCAAACACCGATGCGCCGATAGATGAAGGAACTGTTCACCTCCTCCCAGAAACGGGCAGAACAACAGAACAATCTGATAGCCTCGCCGCAAACAGGTCGATACCTTAATCGAGGAGCAAGTTGCCGCTACGATCCACCAAGGCACGGGCGCGTAAGACTCGACTTGGATCTCTCGGAGAACGAAAAGATGCCTCGAAGAGCCCACTCCCGGGAAACGGCTCCAAAGGACAGCAAACGACTCGCATAACCTTCCACCCCGCTACGGAAACAAGGAAAGTGACGCCGAAGATCAATCTGATATCATACCAATCGGATCCTTCCGATGAAGACGCTGACATCCACCCTAGAGGACCTCGGCCACCAACTCGCGCAGACGGTATCCTTCGAGAGGCCCATGACAGAAGAGGAGGAAGAACTCTACTGATTGAGCAGGAAGAACTCGCGGAGGATCAAGCTCGATCCATCGCGAACCAGCCGACAAACTCGAGGAACGAAGTAGCAGGAGATCCATGATCTCCGCGAATCTCTCAAAAGGCCGTGGACGGTTAAAGCGTGAAATCGCAAATCCATCAGGCCACCAGTTCCGCCCAGATCGATAGACTCTCGAGGAAGCACGGAAACACCGCTCACCGCCGGATCAAGGAAACACACATCTCAGACCCGTGGAAAATCAAAATCCCGTCTATGACGGTACGACGGATCCTAAGTCGCACTCGCAGTCCTTCCAGATCGCATGGGTGGTGTAACTCCCGAGCGCTAACGACGCTGGTCATTGTCTTCTTCGCCGAAAGCACCTCAAAGGCGCTGCCTCAATGGTTCTCCGGCCAAAAGGAACTCCATCGAAGCTTCCGCCAACTGGCCTCGCATTTTCAAACAATACCCATGTTCATGGACAGAGAAACGTCCGACGGGACCTATGGAGCCTAGCTCAGAAGGAAGACGAACGCCCGACTTCATGCGAAGGTCAAACTGGTGATGGCCGTGGTAACGCATTAGCGACAATGTCGCAATCGACTCGAGGTAAACTCTCGGTACAAGTCGGTTCGAAGTGGATACTACTGGAAAAGCCATGGACAATCCAGGATACTCTCCATAAAGCAACGGACTTCATCATCATGGAGGAAGAGATGAAACTTCTATCACAGAAGCACGGACCACAGAAAACGCTCAAGAAGAAACCTCTCGTGAACGACAAGAACGCCCATCACGAAGGAAGATCAAGGCTAACATAACTACGCCATCAACTCGAGCAAGGCAAACCTCCGGAAACACCTGACCAGGAACCAGTACAAGGATAATTTCTACTGCGAGTTCCACGAAACCAGAGGTCACTCCACTGCGAACTGCAAGGTTCTCGGCTCCCAGCTCGCCGCAAAGCTCCTCACCGCTAACTATCAAAGGTCAAGAGTATAAAGGACTTGCTTCCTGACTCTGACCGCCTAAAGACCAACAAAACTCGCCCGAGGACCGCGCCACCAAAATCAATCGGGTGAAAAGCTGAAGGAGACAGGACGACCAAGGAACAACAGCAGTCGCCAGAGGGTAAACATGATCATCGGAGGATCGCAGTTCTACCAAGACTCGGTCTCGCCGATAAAAGCTTCACGCTTAAAAGCCGAGACAAGTTCCAAATGGTTTCCTGATAGCGATATTCCTAACCACACGCATCGCTTTCAAGGAAAGGAAACTGCGGAATCGACAAACCTCATTGATCCTTTGGTTATCGACCTGGTAATCCAGTATCTTGAAGTCGGCCGCATCCTCGCCGATACAGGAAGTACGGTCAACGTTATCTTCCGCGACACCCTCTACAGATGAAGATCCCATCAGAAGTCGTCCCCGAGCCAAAACCTTTGACTGGTGCTTCGGAAGGCCACTTCCATGACCTTCGAGA
>CM028242.1:31190679-31353583 GCA_016432835.1 Brassica nigra
GCAACAAAGAATCAACTTTGTTCAGAAGACCCTGCTAACTTGGAGCGTTCAATCCCTTGAGAAATCCGTTCCGTCGATCCCGGCATGCCATCAACTGCTTGTCGACCGATACGGCGCACCTACCGGCCGAGACACCGTCTTTCCAATGACCCGACTCACACCTTCCGGTCGACCGGCACTACTTCACCGTCGACCGGCATCTTCCATCCGATATCAATCGATACCCTAACATTATATCGATAAATCACCTCCGCGAGTCATGGATTGGCTTTATTATTCTCACACGAGATGAGAATGGAGACTTGCGTGACGAAGTTCACCGTAATGAAGCAGGTCAGAAACTCAAGCTCCGAATGAAGTAATCCTGGGCTAGAAACTGCACCTCGAGGGAGCCGTTCAACCTGAGGCTGCTCGAACACTAGCGGCTATAGCCGTCAGATCAGTTCTACACCAGCAGATCAGCCATTCGTCCCCTGCTATTCAGAGCGATTTCGAGCTCAAACGCAGTACTACACCCTTATTAGGACAGATACCTTACTATGGGCTGTCCGGTGAGCATCCTATGGACCATGCGGAGAGTTTGAGGATCTCATATCTGCTATCAAAGCCAATGGAGTCCACGTGGACTACCTTCTGCGTAAGCTCTTGAACACTCTTTATCTGCGGACTTTCAGTGGCAAGCAGCTACCACCAGGATCTCTTACATCTGGGGCGACATCAAAAGCATTTTGCGTAGCTTCTTTGATGATCGCGGCTGAAGACTTAAGGAGGAAAATTGCCACATTCAATCAGGAGCACTGGAGAGTCATTCAGGATACCTGGATCAGATTCAAGTCTTACCAGTTACTTACCATGGATTCAACAAAGTGCAGCTGCTCTGCACTTTCTTGAGAGCATCGCTTGAAGTATCAGGTGGCTCAGACACTTTGCAAGTGAAGGCAACTTCACCACAAGGGAATCCTGAAGATGCTGTGAAGCTGATAGGGCTATTATCTAGCAGACAACACAAAGAACATTGTAAGAGCAAGATCTGCGGCGTTCCTTGGAGAACGGATAAATGAGGTACAAGCTACATGACAATGTTCAGAAGTCGCTAAAGCAAATCTGCTCAGTGGAGGATGCAGAAGCTGATGAAGAAGATGACTACGAAGCGAAGTCAAGCGGATCAGTGGAACGGATTCAGAGGTCGGAAACCAAAGGAACAGAAACTTCACGGGAGAGAGGAAACTTCAGCAGCAGCAACCTCACAGCAACGAGTTATGGAAACTCATCTTACACAAACCACCCACACCAACCCGAGAAGGAAAGCTAGAAGACATGCTTAGCAAAGTTCTTGAAAGCCAGCAGCGGATTAGAGGTGAACTTCAATGGAAAGATCGACACTGTCTACACAACTTTGAATACAAGCTTGATGCTTTGGTACCCATGTGAAGAAGCTAAGAGACAGTGATTCAGACAGGAGAAGCTGTTAAAGCCGGGAAGCTTAGGAAAAGGACTGGAGAAAAACAACAGGCCTAGCGTCAGTGCTATCATAGAAGCTGATTTTTTGGAAGACTTCGAGATCAAAACAATTGGCTGACAACCAATGTCGACCGATGTCGGATGCCTTATGTCGATCGGCGTGTCTGCGCCCGACAACAATCGTCGATGGAAAGACAAGTATCGACCGATGGATCTTGAAGAATCTACCGCGAGTGCAATGCAGTGAAGATACTTACTCACGAGAGTTCGCAGCAAAACACCCACATCCGTAGCCCTTACAACGTCGGCCGCGGGACAGACATCCCATCGATCGACCGTTGATAAAGAAATCGTCGACACACTCAGAAGCTGTCGATCGATATTCGGTTATCACCGCGAGTGCAACTTCCCAAGATAGATGTTGCGCGACAATACGCCTCGAGAACAATCTAAGCCTTCCAGAAACCCACCAACCGCCATAATGAAGAAGCCCACGGATATTATTGATCCAATGGAGATAGAAAAAAAAAAAGATGGTGAGTTCTCAAGAAAAAAGGAAAGAAAGGTTCCAAACACCTTAAAAGAGGAGTTAATGAGAAAGAGTTGGCAAGTTTGAAAGAGTTCTAAGGATACCTCTGAGAAACCCTTTAAAGAAGCCTACTTTTCACAGATTGTGGATGTTTTCAGAGAGACCAGGAGGCAGAAGAAGATATCAAGAGGATGTTCAAGCAAGTCCGGAGAAAGTATGAAGAAGAGGATCAAACTAGAAGAAGGGTGATCCGGGGAAGTTCGTTGTTCCTTGCTCAGTCCATAGGATCAACTACGTGCCTATGTGATACAGGATCTGGAGTTAGCATCTTACAAGGTGATAGCAGATCATCTAGGTCTGAAGATAGAGCCCTCTTGAAGAATCGTTCATCTTTGTGGATTGTTCTCAGCGAACTCACGGAGAATGTAGAAACGAAGTCACCATAGGAAAGCCTAATTCCAGTGGACTTCCATGTCTTGGGCGTCAAGATAACCCTACCTACTTCTTTGCTGCTTGGAAGAGCCTTCCATAGCCACCGTTGGAGCAGTCTGCAACCTTCAGACAAACAAACTGTGCCTAACCCGATCAACCCTGACTCTTGTGATCGATCGAGTCCTCAAGGTCCACTAAGAAGATCCAAGGCGACTCAGACCTTGTGGCTGTTTGCTATTGTGGAGATGAATCTGACTCACAAAGTGAATCTGAGACAGAGACCGAAGAATCGATCGATAGAAACACTGTCTCATCGATCATCTGCTGATGAACCGACATCGTCGACAGCCACATGGTCATCGATCGATTCACTATTCAATCAGATCGAGGAGGAGTTTCGAGGTGATTTGAAGTAAACACATGGGAGAGCGACTACTACATCCCACCATATGCTGCAAATACTACTCATCTCGAGGTATACTGATGATTACGAGGAGGAGAGCTATAGAATGTCAAAACCTTGAGAAGATGAAGATCGACTTCTCCACCACAACCTCAGAATCCGCGACATCGATCGGCGGGGCCTTCTCCCCATCGATCGATACTACTACCTCGCATCATTCGACAACAGTCAACAACAAGCGAGGCGGAGACTACTCAATCGGGAGCTGGGCAGCGACTACCAGTCTGAGAGCTTATGTCGAGACCGCCGCACCAACATACATCACTTGACCGAAGTCTCATCGATCGACCGGCGCAGTACAATGCGGCGATAGGCCTGAACAACCATCGACCGATTCAGAACGGTGCAATCGGCCGATTCATACAACCAACCATCCGGTAACACATTCAAATATACTTTATTTTACGAATCTAATCCGGGATGAATTTGGTATTTTCAGGGATTCACAAGGTTTTGCAGCTCAATGGATGGACGAACACTGCACATATCCAAAGAATTGCAGGCGTCCTCTGATTGTAATGGATCCCACAACCTATTCCAGCAACAGCGCCCGGGACAGACCACCATTATCAGCACCAGGAGGCAGACACAACCGAGCCAAAGGAGGTGAGGATAACCATCTCAGCAGGGAAGGATCCATATCTTCAACAGAAATGCGATCGTCTGATGTGTCGCATCGATCGATAAGTGTCGAATTGGAAGAGAGCCTTCGATATGGAGTTCGAAAATTCTTTTGGGGCGAGAGATGAGTATAGGGTCTGAGGCGAGAATGGTTTTGCTAGAGGAATAGATGGTGATATCATCAGTATTTTTCTAAAGGCGACATCAAGAAACTGCTCCAAGAACTTGGACGGCGGCTCCTACATCATCTGCGAGCAGCTAGTTCATTTACAAGAAGAATAGAATTGGTGCAAGAAACCTACACGAGGACGAGATCAGCGAGATGTTCACGGTTTACTTGGAAGCATAAATGGAAAAGCTCTCCATAGAAAAGAGTTTGGAAGAGGCCCGCAGACAAGCCAGCAGTGAGATGAAGGATGTTAGTGCAGACCAAGGATTACTCAAGAGGTTCCAGCGTCTTGAGCTGGAACTGAAGATCTTATAAAGCACAGAACCATAGCCAGAAAAGATCAATATCGATCGTGGTGTATCACATCGATCGTCTGAACCCTATCGACCACTTACTCAAAGCGTGAGGTTGATGAGTCTCTTGGAGATATCTGGAAAGAATTGAAGAAAGCGAAGCTCGTCTCAGCATCAAACAAACCACAACCTGTGGGGATCTTGCACAACTAGCAGATCTTAGAATCTGCGAAGAGCTGAGGAGATCTATCCGCCTTATCAATGAAGCACATGCAGATATGAACCCGGCACCTTGCAATCCTTTTGGAGGATTGACCCGTCTGGCGAGTTGAGAGGAAAATTGCTGATATACACTTCTTAGTAGACAAAGAAGTGGAGGAACTCATACTACGCATAGATACTACGGCGGAGGCTGAAGTTCCAACGCCAACTTGATTATCAGGCTGCATCGATTGCATCGATCGACGAGCTCAACCTCACATCGATCGATAGGCGATTAACTGAAATCGACGGCCAGATGAAGCTCTTTGCAGAAGCTTCACGATCTCGAAAGCAAACATCGACCGATAAGCAAGCAGTTGCATCGATCGATACGAACTTCAGAGATCTGTACCAGAGCGATTTGGATAAATTAGCTGATGATGTATACACAGCAATAACAAGCGTGGATGATTCACAAGATAGGCGTCTAGACCAAGCGTATTTCCGCTTGTTAACGAGGTTGGAAGCATGGAATCTAGCATAGAAGGGATGCAGAAAGAAATCAAAGCCATTCAGAGACAAGCGCAAGCAGACCTGCGCCCTTATAATCGATCGTCGAGCAACCAGCGATCGATCGATGGACGCAACAGCCATCGACCAATATTTCAACCGAGGAATCGATCGATACCAGCTCCATCCAAGACAAGATGATCCAACGCCTTGATTCAATGCAAGCGAGCTTAGTGACCTTCAGAACATGCCTACAGGAAGATAGGATGGCACGGGTCAGCATTGAAAGTCATGAAGAGGATTCAAAGGATCACTGATGAGTTGATTGAGTTAAAGGAGAAACGAACCGAGAATATGAAGCCACAAGAAGCCTATTTGACGCATGGTTCGAGAGAAGAAAAATACAGAGGATACTTGTTTCTCAACAAGTACCTGGACTTCACCTCAGTAGCTCATCTCATCCAAAGTCAAGCTAGATGACTATAATCAAAGCGCTGAGTGGGAGGCAACCCACGTTAGGTAGTTTTCATTTTATTTTTATCTTTTGGAATTTATTTTCGTATTTGTTTTCTTTGCAGTTACAATTAGGACGATTGCCACTGAAATCGACCGACATGAACTGTCGATATCGATCGACATAAACCAAAGAAGCGATCGACGAAGATGACTCAACATCGATCGATACGCAACACGGTCAGGTATATCGTTCTAAACTTTTGATATCTGTACTTTATTATTGCCTATGCCTTCACTGGACTGGTTATACACTGGGGACAGTGTATGATTTAAGTCTGGGGGGATGATTACTGATGCTGTTTACCTTTTGATTTCATCCAAAAATGTTTTCAAAATGGTTTTATTGAGTCAAGAAAGGATAATGATAATTTAATTTTCACTTTTTATCTAACCAATCTTTTAGGCACCATTCTTAGATTTGTTGATGCAGAATGTACTATAGATGCTAAAGTTGATCACCTATCAGCTATGACAACACTTTCATTGATTGTCTGGAGGAACCAAAGCTGATTTCCAACCTAACCTGACAATTCTTTGCTTGTCTTGGGGCTTGGTATACATGGGATCGGATGCTTCAAACAAGTCTGGAAGGTAAAAGCCTTGTGTAGATAATTTTATCACCCTCTCTCTCATTTTCGAAATTAGATTTAATTTTTTCTTCAAAAAAAAAATTGAAAATTAGCTTAAATTTATGTTCTAGGAATAGTTAGATATTAACTAGGAAGGAATTCGAACAGGACTTGGCGGTTACCCCCCACAAGACCTGATTCATAAGAATTCTATAGGTATAGGGTTCGAACAGGGCTTGGTGGTTACCCCCTTCAAGACTTGCTTCGCAATGAATCCTAGGATATAGGTTAAAAAGAAGTGAACAGGACTTGGTGGCTGCAACCATTAAGGCTTGATTCATGGAAGCCTTTCCAATCTTGGTCAATGTCTTGCAAATGAAAGCAGACCTGACTAGGAGAGAAATAGTAGAGAGAGAGGATAGGAACTAATTTTTACATGCAGGTCCAGATACTTGTTTGAGCAACCTTGCATCCTGTGATCGATACTCCCAAGGTAAAGCCTGCACTTTTATTTTTATGTGCTGAAATGAAATCAGTAGAGGGGTTAGTTAGACATGATTGCTAAGTTGTTGGCTAGATGATCAAGGTAGCTTAACTAGGATATTGCATAATGTGCTTCTGATTGACAGACTCTTAGATGTGGTTTGCAACAAAGTAGAGTTATGATTCTAAGTTTGAATTTGATTTAGTCCCTGCTTTTCAAAACCTCTTTCATAAAGATTGCCTGTGTGTTTGCTTGAGGACAAGCAAAAGGTTAAGTCTGGGGGAGTTGATATACCATGAATTTTACCCGTTTTTACCCCTCGTATATGAGTGTTTATACTACTATTATCTATGTTTTGGAGTCTATTAGGTATGTTTTCAGGTTCAGAAGCATTTTGGAGAAAAGTGATGTTTTTTAGGTGCCTTTTTGGAGCTTAAAGAAGAGTTCACCCGAGATCTAGACCAGAGGTCGACATCAGAGTTACACATCGATTGATGCACACTCTGTGCAATCGATCGACACACATTAGCCGAAGGACGATACATCGAGACCATAATCGATCGATGTACACCTTGTACTATCCATCGATACTGAGGCGGTTGAAAGACAAGTTGGACCTGGCCGAACTTGAAGCCCAAGATATCACATTTTACAAGAATGCCCCTGACGAGTTTTTTAACCTAATGAACTCATATATTTATATGCCTAAGTGTTTTGGCATTAAAAACAAGCTTTGTTTTTATTCAAGTCTCTTTGATATACAATCTTTTACAGTAATAGAAGTTTTAAGAGTTTCTTCTACTTCTACTCATGTTCTTTCATTTCTTTATTTACAAAGGTTATACGATTCTAGATCTAGAGGAAAGATCCAAAGAGATTTGTGATTGGAACTTAAGTGTTCATTCCTCTAATATATCTATGAACTCCTATTATTACCTTGTTGTTATGAACTACTTATCCATGTCTAAGTAGATTCACTTGTTAGATTTAGGGTTTAAATAGGATATGAGGGATTAGCCCCAGCCTATAATTGCTATAGTTGTGATATTTATTGTTAGGATTGTTCATTAATGCTTTTCTAGCTTAGCTACCTAGAACATGAACTTGGATTGCATTGATTTATGCGAAAGCTGATGTAAGATCATGGTCAGCATTGTATCAACTTGCGCATAAAGCTTGCTTAGAGCCGTATCGATCGATACTCCTATAGAGTAATCGATCGACGTAGCTAGAGGTGTATCGGTCGATATTCCTATCGAACTATCGAGCGATACCAGCGGCAGAAGTAGCCGACCACAACACCATTTAGTATCTAAGTAATAGATGGTCTAAATAATGCGAGAGCTGATGGATTCATTTAATATGTGTTGAGCTCTGACATATCATGCAAGCAACTTGTTAGCCTTTATAGTATTTATAATCCTGAATTCCTGAATACTTACCCTGAATCTAACTACTTTTCTTTATTGTTTTCAAAACCAAATCCTTACAAATGAGTAATCTCATCCTTACTCAGCAAACCTGCACTTTACTTTAAACTATTTTCAACCTAGCATAGTCATTAAGATTGCATCTTATTTGTACACTAGCTCTCTGTGGATTCGATCCCTAAGTACTACAACTGAACCTCTTATTTGAGAGAGTAAAGTCACTCCTTAGGGTAATTTGAGTGGTATCAGAAGACAAGCAAAATGTTAAGTCTGGGGGAGTTGATATACCATTGATTTTACCCGTTTTTACCCATGGTATATGAGTATTTTTATTACTATTTTCTATGTTTTGAAATCTATTAGGTATGTTTTCAGGCTCAGGAGCATTTTGGAGAAAAGTGATGTTTTTGGTGCCTTTTTGGAGCTTAAAGAAGAGTTCACCCGAGATCAGACCAGAAGTCGACATCCGGAGCTACACATCGACAGATGCACACTCTGTGCTGTCGATGGACACACATTTGCCGAAGGACGATACATCGAGGTCATAATCGATCGATGTACACCCTGTACTATCGATCGATATCGTGCGGCAGAAGACAAGTTGGACTCGGCCGGACTTGAAGGCCACGACATCACATTTTTACAAGATTGCCCCTGACGAGTTTTTAACCTAATCAACTCATATTTATATGTGCCTAAGTGTTTTGGCACCAGAGCAACAAACAAGCTTTTTACCTCCATCTTTTCTACTCATTTCTTTTACCGTTGTTTCATTACTTTGCAAGTTCTCAATAAAGTTCTATTCAGTTCTTTACTTGTTCTTCTTAACAAAGGTTATAAGATTCTAGATCTAGAGGAGATATCCAAAGAGATTTGTGATTGGAACTTAAGTGTTCACTCCTCTAATAGATCTATGAACTCCTATTATTACCTTGTTAGTATGAATCACTTAGCCATGTCTGAGTAGATTCATTTGTTAGATTTAGGGTTTAAATAGGATATGAGGGATTAGCCCCAACCTATATCTGCTATAGTTGTGATATTTATTGTTAGGATTGTTCACTAATGTTTTTTCTAGATTAGCTATCTAGAACATGAACTTGGATTGCATTAATCATTCATTGCAATTCCTGACAACATCCTAAACATGCTATGACCCTCTTGAGACAAGCGAATGCTGATATAAGATCATGGTGAGCACTGTATCAACTCGCGCATAAGTTCTGCTTAGAGCCGTATCGATCGATACTCCTATAGAATAATCGATCGACGTAGCTAGAGGTGTATCGGTCAATATTCCTATCGAATAATCGATCGATAATGTCGGCGATATAGCTGACCGCAAACACCATTTAGCATCTAAGTAATGGATGGTCTAAATATTGCGAGAGATGATGGATTCATTTAATAGTGTTGAGCTCTAACATATCATGCAAGCAACTTGTTAGCATTTATTGTACTTATAATCCTGAATTCCTGAACACCTACCCTGAATCTAACTACTTTTCTTTATTGTCTAAAAACCAAAACCTTTCAACTGAGTAATCTTACCATTACTCAAAAACGTGCATTTTACTTTAAACCATTTTCAACCTAGCATAGTCACTAAGATTGCATCTTATTTGTACACTAGCTCTCTGTGGATTTGATCCCTAAGTACTACAACTGAACCTCTTATTTGAGATAGTAAAGTCACTCCTTAGGGTAATTTGAGTGATATCACTCCTCCCAAGAGAGCTAAGGCACAAAGAAACTCTAGTGTGGGAGCTCTTGTTTAGGAGAAAACCAACAACAAAGGTGATCATGCACTTGCTCCCACTATGAGGGCTATGACTCCACCTAAGAGAGCACCAGATCTTGTGCAAGAGAATGTAGAAAACCTTAATCAGCACACCATGGAAGAGAAGTTGGCTAGGGCTAGAGCAAAGAAGCAAGGCAAGAAGCCAATAGTTGAAGAGAGTGAAGGTGAAGAGGATGAGATGTCTTCTGATGATGAGCATGCTGATCTTAAATCGAAGTATGACAAGTGGGACAGGTCCAAGACACCTACTGAGGATGAGCTGGTAGATCTCTTGAGGTATGGCATTGCTTGGCTCCCTACCAGATTTGTTGATAAGATGATCTTGCAAGAGATGTACATTGATGATGATGTTAAAACCATGCTTGAGCACATGAAGGTGGGAAGTCTCTACACAGTAGCTTACCCTACTCACAAAGAAGTCTCTTGCCAATTCTTGGCTTCACTGGAAGCAACCTTCCACACTTCCAAGCATGCACAGCAAGGATGGGGGGAGATCAAATTCAAGATTGAGGGCGAGGTGTACTCCATGTCTTTCATAGAGATTGGTGAAGTTCTTGGCCTTGAGGATCAGAAAAACCCTTCACTTCCCACACTCAAGGCAGCCCCTAAGGAGAAGACCATTGCTGAATCAATGTGGACCTTGTTAACACGACAAGGGAGAGGAGGCAACAAGAAAGAGAAGAACGGCTCTATTAGACATCCCACTGTTCGTTATCTCCACAGGCTGCTTAACCACACCCTCTCCCAGAAGAAAAAGATAGGGAATGTTGCTGAAGAAGATGTTGGGGTCAAAATCGGTCACGACGGAATCGTTGCCCGAAAATCCTCGGAAGAACCAAATCTCGGGCAAAACTTCGAAAATGAGTAACCGAAACGGATCACCCGGCGAGCACGGGCCAGCTAACCGGCGAGCTCGCCCGAGATGAGGGAGAGCTTGCCCAGCGAGCGCGGGCCAGCTCGCCGGCGAACTCGCCCAAGACAAGGGGGAGCTCGCCGGCGAGCGCGGGGCAGCTCGCCCGGCGAGCACGGGCCAGCTCGCCGGCGAAGCTCGCCCGAGACAGTGAGAGCTCGCCCGGCGGCCAGCTCGTCCGGCGAGCGCTGGCCAGCTCACCAGCGAGCACGGGCAAGCTCGCCGGCAGCCGCCGAGACAAGGAGAGCTCACCCGCGCGGGCCAGCTCGCCCACGGGCAGCTGGCCCGAGCTCGCCCGAGACAAGGGGAGCTCGCCCGAGACAAGGGAGAGCTCGCCCGAGCGCGGTCCAGCTCGCCCGAGAGCACGGGCCAGCCCGCCGGCTAGCTCGACCGAGACAAAGGGGGAGCTCGCCCGGCGAGTACAGCCCTGTCATGGATCAGCTTGCCAGCGAAGTTCGGCGAGGCGTGAGAGCTCGCCAGTGAGCACGATCTACCTATCGACGATTATTTCTGAATCCGGTCTTATTCCGTGACCATGCGTCTCCGTCCGAAATTTCCATAACTCAATCCTCAGGTGCACGGATATAACCTCGACGTTCCATTTAGGAATATCTTCAAAAGCTTTCGGAAATTGGGAAGGTTAAGTCTCTCGAACGGTTTTCCACTCTTCGTGGTAGGACGGGTTACAATTAATTCAACATCTACCACCTCTACTGTACGAAGAAACGGAGTTCCGTTAGAAGGGATCATACCTATGCCAACGGACACTTCGCGAGTAAGAACGCTTAAGTCTCAATACGGCCCAAAGACGGTCCGAATTTTAGGCAACGGCCCACCTACGATCCAAAGAGACTTGAGCCCAAAGATTAGAACGACGGTTTATCTCATTCGCGGAAAGAGATAAATGTCAAGTTTCCGCGAAGATAAATGCCAAATTTCAGCGAAGATAAATGTCAAATTTCCGCAAAGATAAATGTCAAATTTCCGCAAAGATAAATGTTAAGTTTCCGAAGATAATCATGAAGGAAAAATGGAAAGCCCGACTTGCGACAAATCCGGCCCAAAAAGAGAGGCAAACCGACCTATAGGAAGTATATAAGGAGAGCTTGAGGCGAGGAGCAAAGGAGAGCTTTCTCAGAGCAAACTTAGCACTTAGAGCAAATTAGGCTTTTCCGTTTTTACTATCGAGCTGCGACTCAACTAGGTTAGAACTTAGGTTGCTAGACTAGCGAACTTGCCGAAAGCTCTCGTAGCCAAGGCTCTTACCTGTTGTTCACGCTCAAACGCGAATTCGGAAATAAGATCCCCTTTTGCTCTCCCTTCTTTTTATCTTACGATTTTATACCTTAATATTTTCGTCGTACTGATTGTGTTGTGTGTGGTCCAGCAGATAGCAATGACCTTTAGGGGAGACTAGGTTTACTTGGTTTTCTTCCGATTGACTGAAACTCGACGGTGTGAATTTCGGTTCCCATAGTTTGGCGCTAGAAGGAGGGGGATACCAATCTCTATCTTTCACGCAACCACGCACGCTCAGTCAGATATGGCTACGGACACTGATTAAGACAAACAGGCTCCCGACGGGCCTCCCGTCAATCCCAGTGCCAATCAAAATCCAGCTGGAAACATGTCGACGGTAACTACGGACGCCGCGGCATTAGCCCAGATGAAAGAACTGTTCGCTTCTGCTCCGAAAAAGTCGGACGAACAGGATAAACTCGTCGCCGCTCTCGAAAAACAGGTGGAAACCTTAACTGCGAAGGCTATGAGTAAAATCCCGCGCACTACCAGGACCAGCGGCAGAAGACTCAACTTCGAGACTCCAAACGACCAGGCCGCTGGCGACAGAGCGCCTCGGTAAAACCCTAGCGAAGCAGCCCGTCCGATGCACAGCCGGTCGTGGAGAAACTACCACCTCCTCCCGAAGCCGAGGGCCGACGCTGAACGATCGACCTGGATATAAGTGACCAGTCCGATGGCTCGACCATGATGCGGATATCCACCCAAGAAGAACGCAGCCAGTCCGCCGGCAAAACGCTGGCGAGAAACCCATGATGGAGGAAGAAGAAAACCTCTATTGGGTGGAACAGAGGAGCTGGCTGGAAAACAAGCCAGAATCCACCGAGCCAGCATCGTCGACTCGAAGGGCATCGGGAGCCCCAGGAAATCCACGACCTACTCGAGTACATTGAAAACCGCGCAGAAGTCAAAGCGGTGAAATTGCTGATTCACCACGCGAGCGCTGCCAAATCGACTGACTACTCGAGGAAGCACGCAAGACTCCTTTCACCGCCCGATCACAGAAACCCGCATCTCGATCCGGGAAGATAAAAATTCCCGTCTCACGATGGCACCTCCGACCCAAAGGCGATCTGCAGTCGCACCAGATCGCGATGGGAAGATGCAAACTCAAGGAAAAAAGACACCGGCTGCCTCCTTCGTCGAAAACCTCAAAGGAGCTGCGCTCGAATGGTTTTCTCGTCTAAAGCGAAACTCTATCGGAAGCTTTCGCCAACTCGCTTCGGAGTTCCTCAAATAGTACTCCATGTTCATAGACAGGAAGACCTCGGATGTCGATCTCTGGAGTCTATCTCAAAGGGAAGACGAGCCACTCCGAGATTTCATGAACAGATTCAAGCTAGTAATGGCAAGAGTCACCGGAATCAGCGACAAAGTAGCGATCAACGCTCTGCGGGAACTCTCTGGTACCGATCTAAACTCCGCCAGTGGATATCTCTAGAAAAACTGAGAACGATCCAGGATGCTCTGCACAAGGCAACGGACTTCATCATAATGGAGGAAGAGATGAAAATCCTCTCCCAGAAGCACAACCCGCAGAAAACGTCCGCGAAAAGGAAGAACTCTCGTAACGATAAATACATCCACCACGAAGGGGAAGATCTCCAAGGCGAGCACAATTACGCCATCAGTTCCGAACAAGGGAAGACCTCCAGGAACACCTGGACCAGGAACCAGTTCAAGGATAACTCCTACTGCGATTTCCACCAGACCAGAGGACATTCTACTACGAAATGCAAGGTTCTCGGCGCGAGGCTCGCCGCGAAACTTCTCACCGGCAAACTCTCGAAGGTTACGAGCATAAAAGATCTTGTCTTGGATTCCGATCGGCCTCCCAAAACTGACAAAGAGTCTCCCGAAAGGGACGCACGCGAAAATCAGTCGGACGAGAAACGTGGAAGAAGACAAGACAACCAATGAAACAACAGCAACCGTCGAAGGGTCAACATGATCATCGGAGGATCGCAATTCTATCACGATTCGGTCTCTTCGATCTAGTCTTATAGATGGAAGGCCGAGACAAGCTCTAACTGGGAAAATCGGTCCCCGAACGATACGATCACCTTCGAAGAACATGAAACCATCGACATCGACAAACCGCACTGCGACCCGCTAGTCATCGATTTGGTGATCCGAGACCTCAAAGTCGCCAGGATCCTTGTTGACACAGGAAGCACGGTCAATGTCATCCCGGAACCGAAACCTCTCACAGGTTTCTCGGGTAAGATGTCAATGACCCTCAGATCCATCAAACTTCCCGTGATGGCAAAAGATGTGACGAAAATTTTCGACTTCATGGTGGTCGACACTCCTGCCATCTATAACGTCATCATGGGAACCCTCTGGATCAATGCCATGAAAGCAATACCATCGACTTACCATCTCAGTATCAAATTCCCAACCCCAAGCGGAACATCAGTAATCTGGGGATGCCAAAAATAGTCGAGGCTCTACTACTTGGCCGAACATAAACTTCCACTAACTCGGAACGCCCCAGCGGTCGACCCGAAGAAATCGAAGAAAACTCAGAACTCCTACCAGAGCTCCGCAAAAAGCAATCCGGAACTACCGGATCAGGCAACTCGGGATGATAGCATCATCCCCGAATCCATCACCTCACCAGCGGACGACCCTACTCCGGAAACAATTGTCGACCCAGCTTTGGCCCCAGTAGCTGAAGCGACTAAGGCGACCTCCTCCAGAGAGTGGGAACACCCGTGGAAACCAGCAGAACTACGAGATGGCTTGATCCTCGAAAGAGGTACGTAGGCAGCTTGTCCTGTTGACAAGTTCAGCTATTTCCCTCTCCAAAAAGGGGAGGGACGATATACTCATATACTCCCATAAAGTTCGAAATATCCGTCCTTTTACCCGAAATTTTCGAAACTTTTTAATAAAATTTCTTTTTTCCGATTTCACGAATCACTCGCAATAAGCCTCTACACCGTCCAAACAATCCTTGGACGAAAAACGGTTCCTATTTTAAACAGCCACGGTCAAGCAAGACCTAAAATGCACCTGTCTTCTCCGAAAGAGAGAAGATCGAAACCATTCCGTAAAAGATATATCTTTCGCGAAAAGCGAGACGTCGCAAACAATCCGCGAAAGATCTTATCTAAGTTCACAGTCCATCCGCGACTTTAAAAACAATGATCGTCGATTGGCCCCGACGAACATACCTGAAAAACGTTCTCCAAAAAGAAACTTGTAGTCAAACCTTTCATAAAAGTAAAGGTTCTCTTACATCCGGCAAGGATATCATAGCGCGCTATACAAAAAATCCGAAATTTTGGTCAGCACTCCAGACGGACTCTGGAAGATGCTCGATTCTTCCCATACAAGTCGTATAAGCCGGCATCAAGCCGCGGACTTTAAAACGGAAAGAACCAGGTAGAAATCGCCAACAGGCAAAACGAAAGCCGATTAGTCATCGCAGAGCCTTAGTGCCGAGAGTAAACCTAGGTCTTGCCCTAAGCCCAGTCCTACTGGCACATTAACATCTCAAGGCATGATATCAGAACTGATACGAGATCGTAAAACATGTCTCATCGTCCAAATGCTCACGAAACTTCGTGAAACTCCTAAACGTTTCGAATACCCTCGTCCTTATAAGAGCAAACGAACAGGACGACAAACTAAGAGTTAAGATACGAAGTGACTACTCGTATCTTTACCTCAAACACTTGACAGAAGTATAAACTAAAATTCACAGAATGATAAAAATATTCATCATATATATAAAAACCGCAAAACGGCTGGGATTCAAAAGCCACCAACGGCCAGTCCCACAAATAAAGTCATATGGCCCCGAAAGGCCATAGCACACTCATATAAACAGGCCACAGTCGGCCTAAAAACTCAACGATACAAATAAAGGATAAGGGAAATCTATCCCAAATAATCGAAATCTACATACCCATACATCGAAATGCCAAACGAGTTCGCGGGCTGATCGACCTCTCCCTCTCTGATATCACTCAAATTATCCTAAGGAGTGACTTTACTCTCTCAAATAAGAGGTTCCGTTGTAGTACTTAGGGATCGAATCCACAGAGAGCTAGTGTACAAATAAGATGTAATCTTAATGATTATGCTAGGTTGAAAATAGTTTAAAGTAAGTTGCAGGTTTGCTGAGTAAAGATAAGATTACTCAGTTGAAAGGATTTGGTTTTGAAACAGTAAAGAAAAGTAGTTAGATTCAGGGTAAGTATTCAGGAATTCAGGATTATAAATACTATAAAGGCTAACAAGTTGCTTGCATGATATGTCAGAGCTCATCACTTATTAAATGAATCCATCAGTTGAGAACAATCCACAAAGATGAACGATTCTTCAGTAGGCTCTATCTTCAGACCTAGATAGTCTGCTATCACCTTGGGTAAGATGCTAACTCCATATCCTGTGTCACATAGGGCACGTGGGAAGTTGATCCCCTGTACTGAGCAAGGAACAACAAACTTTCCTGGATCACCCTTCTTCTCTAGTTTGATCCTTTTCTTCATACTTTCTCTGACTTTGTTGAACATCCTCTTGATGTCTTCTTCTGTCTCCTTAGTTTCTCTGAAAACCATCCACAATCTGTGTGAAAAGTAGGCTTCTTCAAAGGGTTTCTCTGTAGGTATCCTTAGAACTCTCTTTCTGAAATTTGCCAACTCTTTCTCATTAACTCCTCTTTTAAGGTGTTTGGAAACCTTCTCTTACCTTTTTCTGAGAACTCTACCATCTTTTTCTTTTTCTATCTCCATTGGATCAATAATATCCGTGGGCTTCTTCATTATGGCGGTTGGTGGGTTTCTGGAAGGCTTAGATTGCTCCCGGAGTGCATTAAGTCGTGCAACATCTATCTTGGGAAGTTGCACTCGGCGTGTGATAAGTGAATATCGATCGACAGCTTCTGGAGTGTGTCGATCGATTTCTTTATCAATCGGTCGATCGATGGGGCGTCTGTCCTGTCGGTCGATGTGATAAGGGCTGGGCGGATGTGGGTGCTTTGCTGCGAACTCCTCGTGAGTAAGTATCTTCACGGTATTGCACTCGTTGGTAGATCCTTCAAGATCCATTGGTCGATGCTCGTTTTCTTGCATCGATCGATTGGTGTTGGCGTACATCGATCGATGTGGTGATCTTGACATCGATCGATTCCAGTAGTTGCCGCCAATACTTTCGATATGGAAGTCTCCCTCTTGCAGACTCTCTTGCTTTACCACTCTCCAAAAATAATCCTCTATGATAGCACTGACGTTGTGGCCTGTTGTTTCTTCTCCTGTCCCTTTTCCTAAAGCTTCCTGCTTCTTAACAGCTTCTCCTGTCTGAATCACTTGAGTCTCTAGTTTCTTCACATGGGTACTCAAAGCATCAATCTTTGTGTTCAAAGTGGTGTAGACAGCGTCGATCTTTCCATTGACGTTCACCTCTAACTGCTGCTGGCTTTCAAGAACTTTGCTGAGCATGTCTTCTAGCTTTCCTTATGGGGTGGGTGTGGGTGGCTTCATGTAAGATGAGTTTCCATAACTCCTGTTGTTGTTGGGGTTGCTGCTGTTGAAGTTTCCTCTCTGTCCTGCGAAGTTTCTGTTTCCTTGGTTTCCAGATCTCTGAAATCCGGTTCCTAGGCATTAGGCATGTTTAGGTCCATTTTGCATTCATTTGTCCTTATCAGGTGTTGGAGTGTGCTTTGGTGTGATTTGAGGTGTTTGGAAGCCTTATGGCCCAAAAAGAGGTGAAGAATCAAGTTTGGCCATGAAAAGAAAAGTCAATCCATGATCTGGTCGAGACAAATATGAGCATGGACGGAGACCTTAGAGATATCTTCTGGTGCTAAGCTTTTGTGGAGACACAGAAAATTGAGTTAGCTTTCCAATGGAAGTGGTTTCAAGTCATTTGGAGCTATATTGGAGGAGTTATGATCAGTTTACTAGAAGCATATCAAGCTGGCCGAGTAGATCAGTCCGGGTTCGAGCACCCGGTCGGAACGCTGGACGACCAGGCTGGGGAGGCAGGACCGGCTAGGCTGGTCTGGGATGAGCTACCCGGTCGGGAGAAGCTGGACGGCCAGAACAAGGCTGGTCCAGGTTGGTTGGACCGGGTTGGGTCATTTCCTCCACCCCTGACCGAATTTCAAGCTGGTTTCCTATTGGTTGAAGCCGACCCTAGGGACCTTTTAGTAATTTCGTTTTATATTTCTAGGGCTTTCAAGCCTTGTATATATACTCTTATATCTCCCAATTTGGGACTTATCTCATTTTCTCTCAAGACTTTGCCTCATATTGTAAAAGCTTGAATCTTTTTATCAATCTAAGGAAGCTCTTCATCTTATATCTTGTTTCTCCTTCTCACAAACATGATTAGCCTTGAATCTCACATAGATTTAAGGTTTTTCATGGAGATAAGTGAGTAGATACACTTTGGATCCATGGGTTAGGGTGATTAGGGTGATTAAGTGAAGATCTAGGGTGTTTTAGTGTAGATCTATCTTGTTCCTCGCTAGTAGAGTGCTTTTAATGCTTCTTTTGAGTTGGCCTCTCAAAGGTTGAGTTCTAGACATTTCCCGCCCACAAGGTGTTCTATGAAATGTCTGAACCAACTCTACTAAGCTTTTAACATTCTTTACCAAAGACCATTTGTTGTAAAGGTGTTAAGATGGCTAGTAGGCTTGTTCTTAATGATTGCTTGCATGTTATTCCGCCAATGACCATTTGATGTTTGAGATGTGTTAGCAAATGAACATTCTTCTTGACCATAGAGTTTGTTTAGACTTGTGCCTAGGCCTAAGGTTGTTAGATTGATTGAAAGCTGCTACCTTTAGATCAGATCTACTTGTTTCCTTGCTTGTTGAGGGTTCTTAATGCTATTTTGATCTTGATCATATCAAAATAGATCTATAGGCATTTCCACCCAGAAGGTGTTCGATGAAATGTCTGAACCATCTCTTCAATGCTTTTATCTTGCTTTACCTAAGGGATTAGTTGTTTAAGGAGCTAGGATTGCTATTAGACTCATTCTTAATGTTTGCTTTGATCATTACAGCCAAAGGGATTTGGTGTACTTGGGTGATCATTGCAAAAGAGCATTCATCTAGGGATAGAGCTTGCTTAGTTTTGTTGTTTAGGCATAAGGAGAGTGTTTGATTGGTAGCTTGCCACCCTTAGATTGGATCTGCATCACCTAAAGTCAAATTCCTAGTCCCATGGATTCCACCTTAGCATTTGATTGAGTTCTTGCACTTGTTTCTTGATTGGATTTGAGATCACCTTGTTTATATTTTTAGGATCTTAGCTTGTTACCTTCATCCATCTTCTTGTTTGCTTAGATTAAGGAAGCTTGTGTATTCTTGGTGCTATAAGTCTCTAGTTCTCTGTGGGTTCGACAACCTTTCTATACTATCATTTGACTTGGGAGCCTTAAAAACTTCCACTATCAAATTGGCGCCGTTGCGGGAACTAGTAGATTTATCATTAGGATTTCAATTTTTCTTGAGACTAAGCTTCATTTTCTTGCTTTCTTTTGCTTTTGTATAGTTACTAACCTTTACTTCTAGCTTTTGATCTTGCAGTGATGGCTTCAAGCTACCTTGAAAAGCCACATGAAGAGGAAGATCACATTGAAGATGAGCCATATGTCTATGTGGAACCACCACCCTTTGATATACGCATACTCACACCAGACCAAAGGGTGGAGTTGCATCGTCTTCAGAGAATGAAAGAGAATTTGGGCAAGCCAATGAGATCCCTGGCACGAATGATCCGGGTACACCTCATTAGGGATCGAGCAGAGTTTGAAGAAAGGGAGGTTACACAACATGAGTTTGATGTTGCTTATGACCTTAAAGAGGTAATGTATTGGGTTCCACCACTCCAGCTGGAAGGTACAAGCATTTCCACTTTAGAACTTCAACTTGAGGAAATTTGCTTGCCTTGTGGTGAGAATATTGCCCATGATCTTGATTCTCTTGAGCTCATAAATGAATGTCTTGATCTGATATGTGAAACTAGGAAACTAGATGAGTTGAGAATAGAAAAGCTTGTTAGAGATCATTTTGAAGTTTGTTTTGACAAGAGTTATCTATGTGCTTCATTTGATCTTGAATCTGAGTTTTCATTCTTAATGAACCTAGACCTCTTCTTGCACTTGCTGATCTAGGGGATGAACTTGATGTGGATAAGCTCTTACTTGAGATAGAAAACCCCCATGCTGAAAATTATCATGAGAATGTGAACATTGTGTATTATTTGGTTGATGGTGATAGAGTTGACTACTTTGTTAAAACTTCGTTTGAGCCTGTAGTTGACTTTGTGTTTCCACCAAATGCTTTTGATTCTCATGACCATTTGAACCTCAAAGAGCATCTCATGATTCATGATGCATCTTTAGTGAAGCTCTTTGATGAAAAATCTGTCTATTTTCTATGGACAGTAGTGTGCTCCTTTGCATACTTGGTTCCTTGTTCTCATAGGAGAAGGACAAAAGGTGCATTGGCTCAACCTTTGATACTTATGATTAGCAAGCACACAAAGTCAAGCGAGACTTAAAACAAGCGCGCTTGGGAGGCATTCCCATGTTTATCCATTTTATATATTTCTTTATCTTTCTTTCTTTTGAAGCTTTTTAATAAGGATAGTTGAGGTTTTCAGGTTGGGTCTAAGGCTAGCCAAAAGGTGAAAGGCGGCCAAGCATTGCAACTCTAGACACCCGCCTTCACTTATCCGCTTCAGCCTATCTCTCCCGGTGGCACAAATCCGAGGCCAAGGGTCCTCTACCACCCAATTCAGCCAATAACTCCAAGTATGTATCACTCCAACCCTTCTTGTATATACATTTGCTTTTGTCTTGTTGGGGTATTCTCCTTTTCTCTTACTCACACAGAGACTGTGTGATTTAAGTGTGGGGGAGGTACCAAGTATTTGATCATGTTTGCTTTGTGATTTTGAGTCTCATGCATTGCATTGTACATTCATATTTGCATAGAAAATCCAAAAAAATTTAAATTTTTGAATCATGTAGATTGCATCACTTGCATCCTTAAGATTGAGTCTAGAGCATATAGGTTGCATTCATTTGCATATGGAGCATTGCCTTGTAAAGAATACATGTTTGCACTGAATTTGGCACCTAGTTAAACATATCAAGTAGCTTAAGCATCTTTTGAAAGGCTTGCATGCTTTGAGCCTTGAAAACTCTTCTTGAAACTTGCTTGCTTGCTTGATATTGGCATTGTTCTTGAAACCAGCTCCATCCTGAACTTAGACTTGAATGAACTTAATTTCTCTTGCATATTGGCATTTGCATACTTGATCATGGATCTCATACACATTTGGGTTATCTTTTTCCATTGTACCACTCTTTGTTAACCCAAATGGCACTTCCATACCCTTGAACCCTATCCATTCTTTGAAGCCTACATTGATTTGCATGAGTGAGGCCTTTTCTGATAGCTTGTCATGTGCAAAATCTTGAGAGTATTGGGAGCGACATGGATTTGTTCTCATCTCTTGCTAGCATAGGGTCTCCATTTGAGCTAGCTTCTAGGATGGTGAGTGAGGTGTTTGTTACTTAATGATTTGTACCTTGGGTTTGGAGTGTAACATTGTTGAAATTGATGAACAAATGAGTATCATAAGAAAGAAGAACCCTAGGGACCTAAAATAAAAAGATAAGAAGCTCTTGATTGATGTTTTTGACCTTCCCCCTTCATGTATATAAAAAAAGAAAAGAAAAAGAAAAGAAAAGAAAAAAAAAAAAAAAAAAAAAGAAAGATTCAATAAGATAGTGGGGAAGGAAAAACTTAAAGAGTTAGAGCTTAGAAAAGTGAATAGAGGTCCTTAGTGGTTGAATTTCAAAGGAAAGAAAGTTGTTCATGGGGTGAGTGATGTGAGAATGTTTTTCATTTTTGGGTTATAGGATGAATAAAAGGGGTGTAGATCTTGTAATCACTTAGGAATTGGGTAGAATGATGAGGATAGATCCATGTATGCATGAATTGCTCCTAGTCTTAGATAAATTTTGCATAATGATCAAGCTCCTTTATTCTTGAGTGATAGTCACCTTAAAAAGATGCATTGAACCCTCATTTTCACCCATATTAGACCATTTGATCACCTAGCCAAATGATTGAGATCATGTGCCCATTTGTGAGGCTTCACCTTGTGTGTGTGTGTGTGAATCAATGTGAGGGCTGGTTAAGAGAACTTGTTGGTTGATAAGCATTGCATCTTGTGTAGAGGCATAAGAGTCATTGATAGGCCTTGTGAAGCTAGAGCATAATAGGAAGTTTTGCTCATGCTTTTTGCTATGTTTCTTTAGGATGTCAAGTTGAGTGCTATGAGTGTTTCTTTTGGCTTTGCTCCCATCTCTATGTCTCTCCTCCTTGTGTTTTGAAAAGATTACTTGAGGACAAGTAAAGGTCTAGTGTGCGGGAGTTGATATCTTGCATATTTACATGTTTTTAGCATCCATATCTTGTGCATTTTGATCATAAAAGTTAGGCATTAGGCATGTTTAGGTCCATTTTGCATTCATTTGTCCTTATCAGGTGTTGGAGTGTGCTTTTGTGTGATTTGAGGTGTTTGGAAGCCTTATGGCCCAAAAAGAGGTGAAGAATCAAGTTTGGTCATGAAAAGAAAAGTCAATCCATGATCTGGTCGAGACAAAGATGAGCATGGACGGATACCTTAGAGATATCTTCTGCTTCTAATATTTTGTGGATCCACAGAAAATTGAGTTAGTTTTCCAATGGAAGTGGTTTCAAGTCATTTGGAGCTATATTGGAGGAGTTATGATCAGTTTACTAGAAGCATATCAAGCTGGCCGGGTAGATCAGTCCGGGTTCGAGCACCCGGTCGGAACGCTGGACGACCAGGCTGGGGAGGCAGGACCGGGTAGGCTGGTCTGGGATGATCTACGCGGTCGGGAGAAGCTGGACAGCCAGAACAAGGCTGGTCCGGGTTGGTTGGACCGGGTTGGGTCATTTCCTCCACCCCTGACCGAATTTCAAGCTGGTTTCCTATTGGTTGAAGCCTAATTGACCCTAGGGACCTTTTAGTAATTTCGTTTTATGTTTCTAGGGCTTTCAAGCCTTGTATATATACTCTTATATCTCCCAATTTGGGACTTATCTCATTTTCTCTCAAGACTTTGCCTCATATTGTAAAAGCTTGAATCTTTTTATCAATCTAAGGAAGCTCTTCATCTTATATCTTGTTTCTCCTTCTCACAAACATGATTAGCCTTGAATCTCACATAGATTTAAGGTTTTTCATGGAGATAAGTGAGTAGACACACTTTGGATCCATGGGTTAGGGTGATTAGGGTGATTAAGTGAAGATCTAGGGTGTTTTAGTGTAGATCTATCTTGTTCCTCGCTAGTAGAGTGCTTTTAATGCTTCTTTTGAGTTGGCCTCTCAAAGGTTGAGTTCTAGACATTTCCCGCCCACAAGGTGTTCTATGAAATGTCTGAACCAACTCTACTAAGCTTTTAACATTCTTTACCAAAGACCATTTGTTGTAAAGGTGTTAAGATGGCTAGTAGGATTGTTCTTAATGATTGCTTGCATGTTATTCAGCCAATGACTATTTGATGTTTGAGATGTGTTAGCAAATGAACATTCTTCTTGACCATAGAGTTTGTTTAGACTTGTGCCTAGGCCTAAGGTTGTTAGATTGATTGAAAGCTGCCACCTTTAGATCAGATCTACTTGTTTCCTTGCTTGTTGAGGGTTCTTAATGCTATTTTGATCTTGATCATATCAAAATAGATCTATAGGCATTTCCACCCGGAAGGTGTTCTCTTTACCTAAGGGATTAGTTGTTTAAGGAGCTAGGATTGCTATTAGACTCATTCTTAATGTTGGCTTTGATCATTACAGCCAAAGGGATTTGGTGTACTTGGGTGATCATTGCAAAAGAGCATTCATCTAGGGATAGAGCTTGCTTAGTTTTGTTGTTTAGGCATAAGGAGAGTGTTTGATTGGTAGCTTGCCACCCTTAGATTGGATCTGCATCACCTAAAGTCAAATTCCTAGTCCCATGGATTCCACCTTAGCATTTGATTGAGTTCTTGCACTTGTTTCTTGATTGGATTTGAGATCACCTTGTTTATATTTTTAGGATCTTAGCTTGTTACCTTCATCCATCTTCTTGTTTGCTTAGATTAAGGAAGCTTGTGTATTCTTGGTGCTATAAGTCTCTAGTTTTCTGTGGGTTCGACAACCTTTCTATACTATCATTTGACTTGGGAGCCTTGAAAACTTCCACTATCACCTTGTTGCTTCTGGTGCTGCTGGGCATGTACCTGAAAAGACAAGAAAAAATTTTGTGTCAGAAAACAAATTAATAAAAATAGAAATAACCTAGACCTAATCAGATTAGATCTTATTGTATCAAAGCTCCCCGGCAACGGCGCCAAATTTGATATCACTCAAATTACCCTAAGGAGTGACTTTACTCTCTCTCAAATAAGAGGTTCAGTTGTAGTACTTAGGGCTCGAATCCACAGAGAGCTAGTGTACAAATAAGATGTAATCTTAATGATTATGCTAGGTTGAAAATAGTTTAAAGTAAATTGCAGGTTTGCTAAGTAAAGATAAGATTACTCAGTTGAAAGGATTTGGTTTTGAAACAGTAAAGAAAAGTAGTTAGATTCAGGGTAAGTATTCAGGAATTCAGGATTATAAATACTATAAAGGCTAACAAGTTGCTTGCATGATATGTCAGAGCTCAACACTCAGCTCTCGCATTATTTAGACCATCTATTACTTAGATACTAAATGGTGTTGCGGTCGGCTACTCTGCCGATGGTATCGATCGATGGTTCGATAGGAATATCGACCAATACACCTCTAGCTACGTCGATCGATTACTCTATAGGAGTATCGATCGATACGGCTCTAAGCAAACTTTATGCGCGAGTTGATACAATGCTCACCATGATCTTAGATCAGCTTTCGCATATCTCAAGAGGGTCTTACCATGTTTAGGAAGTTGTTACGTATTGCATGTAATAAACAATGCAATCCAAGTTCATGTTCTAGGTAGCTAAGCTAGAAAAAGCATTAGTGAACAATCCTAACAATAAATATAACAACTATAGCAATTATAGGTTGGGGCTAATCCCTCATATCCTATTTAAACCCTAAATCTAACAAATGAATCTACTCAGACATGGCTAAGTAGTTCATAGCAACAAGGTAATAATAGAAATTCATAAACTTATTAGAGGGTGAACACTTAGGTTCCAATCACAAATATCTTTGGATCTCTCCTCTAGGTTGTGGGAACCGAAATTCACACCGTCAATTTCTGATAAGTAAGATTGCGGAGGAAAGCCAAGTAAACCCGACTTTCCTTGAAGGTCCGGATTCTCTGCGTTGCCACACGAAATCGATAAAGTAAACAGAAGACAAAAAATGGGAATTGAAATATTTGCCCGAAGGCGTTTTATTAGATAAGAGAAACGAGTACAAGGATTCTCCGAAAGACAAAGAGATTTGCGATTTAAAGAAAAAGATAGAGTTGCAGGCAGCCAAACGTCCTAAGCCTTGCTCCGCTAGTCTAACCACCTAAACCCTAGTTCTTCTAAGCTAGCAGGATGCTCTAAGTCTAATTCTCGGATTTTCGGGATGCTCTTCTCCTCTGCTCTTGCTCTCCTTATATATCCACTCTAGGTCGGTTTGCCTTAGGATGATGGGCCTCGCCTTTGGGCCCAAGCTTATCTCTTCAGGAAATGTTCCATTTCGTCGGTCTTTGTAATCATCCCGAGTTTTCCGCTATCTTTCGATGACTTGATGTTTATCCGGCGTTTGGAAATCGGATAAACCGTCATAGCCTGATTGGGCCTGAATTCTGAAAAATCGTAAGTAAGTCCGTGGACTTGTCTTAAGTCGTTAAACATTTTATCACGATTTCGGAAGATGATCTTTCTCGAGAATAAACCGTATAGCTTAAAGGATCGATGTTCAAGTTAATCGATCTTTGTTTTATCGATATCTTCTACGAAATCCAACCCTCCAGTTTCCATCGTAAAACATTGAGGATGGTTCCAACGAATCGAAGATGTTTATTCCGTAGCCTTGATTGTACCAAACTCACGAGGACTGATCCGAACAAGCCAAGATGGGATTGGACCGAGCACAATGGTACGAGACCAGGGCGAGGCCGTGGACCGGCGCCAGACCAGGGTGCCGCCCGGCAGGCGGCCAGCGTGGCAGTGCCGCCAGCGCCAGGCGGGTGCCGCCGGCAGGCGGCCCGCGTCAGCGTGCGCGGCGCCAGGCGGCCGTGTGGCGGGTGCTGCGGCGCCAGGCGGCCTGCGTCCCGTGCGCCGGCAGGCCGCCCATGGCGGGTGCTGCGGCGCCAGGCCGGCCGCGTGGCGGTGCCCGGCGAGCCGTCTTGCCGTCCGTGGGTTTTCCGTTACTCGATCTTTCCCCGCTAGTCGTTCGTGCGGAAATCTTGAGTTTGGAAGGATCTTTGGCCGTAGATTTCGAGATAACCGTTTTGACCCCAACAGTTAGCCCCAACTCGTAAGATCGGAGGCGATTTTGCGGTAGTGATTTGAATTTTTGAAAATCGAAATTTTCGGCTATGGATTTTTCCGCAGGAAACCTGTGTCATCACCCCCCTTTTTCTTATTAATAGCCAGCCTTCCCTTCTCATTCTTCACATCTTTTCAAATTCTCTCTTCTTCTCTCGAGAAAATGTCTTCATCCCAAGTTGAAAAGTGATTCTGATGTTGAGATGGGCGAGGCGGCCAAGCTCCGTCGGTTCGGCCAGTCAAGCTCCGCCGTTCAGGCCGTTCAGGAGGCTACTCCGTCCCTGACTGATGGCTTTGATTCTTTCAAGGCTAAGCTATCCCGGCGTAGTGCTGCGAAAGGCTCAAAGCGGGCGAGGACTGAGGCGCTGATGTTCCTTCCGGCTCCAACTCCTTTGCCTGCTCGCCGATTCCCAGCCCGAAGTCCCATCCGATGCCCTCCCGTCTACAGAAGGGTTATTGTTCCCGAACGGACTCTTGATGTTCAAATCCATCCATCGGGTTCTTCGACTGCTCCGATCGTGATCTCCAGAAGAGAGGACGCGATAGAATCTGCACCTCTTCCCCCGGCGAAGAGGAACTCGTCTTAGGACTGCAAGCGGCTGGTGGCGCCGTTGCCCAAGGAAGGGCAAGGCTGGCGGCGTCGGAGAAAAAAGCGAAGGCGAGAGCGAACTCGAGCCGTTGGCGTCATCGTTCAAGGTTCGATTTTAATTTGTCCGCAATTCTTGCACCGTTTTTCGATGATACTTACTCCTTCCTTTTGCGGGCAGTTTGTGTCGCTGATTGACGGAATGCTTGGCGAGTCGCGGTCGGAAGTCATTCGTCTATCGAAGAACTGGAGTCGTCGCGATAAGCGCTGAAGCGTACTAAGGCTGCATTGCAGACTGTCGAGGACACCCATGCTGCCCAGGCGTCCCAGCGAGGTTCGTATCCGCGATCTTGGCGCGACCTGGGAAGACCGCGAGTTCGTTACTCAAGGTGAAGAAGAGAAGAGTAAATCCTCGGAAGTCCGCCGTCTTCGGAGAAGGTTCAGGCTCACTAGGAGATGGCGCCCGTAGATCCTCGAGGTTGCTGATGCCAGCGACGACTTCTATGGTCGTCTGACGAGGATGGCCATCCTGTTTGAGTCCTTGATAGCCATCCGCAAGAGGGACTTGGCTTTAGCGGGGATCGAGGGGAGTTTGAATGAGCTCGAGTTGCCGAGGTAATGAGGCCCGTCTTTGGACTTGGAGGAAGCCAGATTATCGTCTGTAAAGGAGAGTGGGCGACCACCGAGGAGATTCGATTCGATCCTCGCCGGCCTGCAAGCCGAATGCACCCTAGCTCCGACCTCCGAAAACTCAGAAGATCAGGAGCGCGCGGGAGAAGATTGCGAGGTTGGCGCGGACGAAGTAGTAGTGGCGATGCGACTGAGGGAGGCGATGGCGAGGCTGTCCCTGTCGCGAGTGAGGATGAAGATGGCGCCTGGGCGTCTAGGTTTATCAATCCCTTCTGGGATTTCGTTTTTATGTGTTTCGGCCGTTTAAGAGGCCATGATGTATTTACCGGGACTGGCCGTTGGTGGCTTCGAATCCCTGCCCCTTTTTTGGGGTTTTGTTTGAATTTCGGCAGTCTCAATCTATGAAACGTTTTCGATTATTTATGAACTTCAGTTTTTCGAAGTATGAGAAAGAGGGTGTGATTTGTCGTCTCATTCCTAGTTCCCGATGATCACCGTACCTATTGTCTGCATAAAGCGAGATTTTCAGCGGTTTACCGATTTACAAAAAACTTCGTGAAGCGAATAGGCTTAAGTGAAGAGACAAATTTTGGATCTATACCATACTATGTCTGTGAGATGTCAAGATCTAGCGTGGCTGGGTTTAGGGCAAGACCTAGGTTTACTCTCGGACTGAGGCTTTGCGATGACAAATCGGCTTTCGTTTTGCCTGTTTGCGATTTTAACCTGACTCGTACCGTTTAAAATCCGCGAATTGTTGTCGGCTTATATGATTTGTTTGAAGTGAGTCGAGCTACTTCCTTCTGAAGAGCTAGACCAAAATTTTGGATTTCTTATATAGCGCTATGTTTATCCTTGTCGGATGTAAGAGAGCCTACCCTTGAAGGCGGCTATTTGTCTGTTTAGGACGTTAGGTTCGTTTGTTGTGATCAGCAACAACGAAATGATACCGTTTTGAGGTGCGTTTGTATGTTCAGAGACGAAGATTTCGTCTGCAATGTTTTGCGGAAAAAAATGTCCTTCAAGCGTTAGCGACGTCTCGCAGTGCTGAAGGTTGATTTTTCCTTATGCCGCATCTCGTGTTGAAACGCTTGCGGGCTTTGGAGATGTCTTTTGCGAATGTTTGCAGCCAGAAAACTGTTGTTTCCGTTTTGGACGCGGGACCAAGGGGTCGCGTAAGTTTGACCCAGGGAGAAGCGTCTACATTCACAGTGCTTCGTGAAGTGTTGGCCATCCGGGATTTGTTTTTGGATGTGATAATCGCTTAGTGGATACTAGATCCGTTGTTGTGGCCGTTTCGGCCGATTTTGAAAAAGTCGTGAAAAAGTTTCGAAAATTTTAGAGTCTTCGAAATTTGTTGGAGTATACGAGTATACGTACCCACTCCCCCCCTTTTTTAAAATTGGGGGGATAGCTGAATCCGCCGATTGGCGAGTTGCCTACGTACCCTTGTCTAGGGATCAAGCCATCTCGTAGTTCTTTTGTACCACGTTTTATTGTTTAGTGGTAGTATTTTTTGAGGTGCATCGCATTCCAAGTTCTCGGGATTTTGACGTTTTGCATGTTTGCGATTTGGTATGAGCCTGGTCGGACTACTTTTATGACTTAGTACGGTCCTTCCCAGTTTTCCTGCATTTCGTTCGGCAGTGTTTTGGAAGACTTTGCGTAAGACTAAATCGCCTTCTTTGAACCTGCGATGGCGTACGTTTGAGTTGTAGTACCTTGTGGCAGCGTGCTGGTAATTCTGGATTCGAATGAGTGCCTGGTCGCGCTCATTGATGAGATCTAGATTGTCCAGCATCATAGCGTCGTTTACATCCTCTCTTTCGGGGAGGAATCTTCTCCGTACTCCGGGGAATTCTACTTCCGCGGGGATCATACATTCCGTTCCGTAAACGAGGGCGAATGGAGTTTCACCCGTAGCCCGTCTTGGGGTTGTACGATGCGACCAAAGAACTCCTTCGAGCTCCTCTGCCCATCGCCCCTTCTTGGCGTCTAGGCGTTTCTTGAGTCCGTCAAGGACGGTTTTGTTGATGGTTTCTGCCTGTCCGTTGCATTGCGGATATCTGGGAGTTGACTTTGTAAGTCGTATTTTCCATTTTTCGCAGAATGCTTTAAATCGAGTAGAGATAAATTGAGATCCATTATCTGTTACGATTTCGTACGGGACCCCATGTCTAGTTATGATATGTTTCGGCGAAGTTCTCGACTTGTGTGTCTTTGATACTTGCGTAGGATTCTGCTTCTACCCATTTGGAAAAGAAATCCGTAAGGACTAGGAGGAAGCTTTTGTTTTGATGGGTGCATAGGTCGGCGATGTCCATGGACCATTGCATGAAAGGATAGGGGGACGAGATTGAGGAGAGGATCTCCGTGGGTTGATGGATTGTTGGAGCATGCCTTTGGCATTTCGCACTTCGGGCGAATTTCGCGATCTTTACCATGGTTGGCCAATAATAACCATGGCGTTTGATTTTGACCGCGAGATCTTCCGCCAGAATGATTTCCGCATGATCCAGAATGGATCTCCTTCATGATTCTTCTCGCTCTTTCCCCTTACTGCATGCCATGAGAGGACCAGAGAAACACCACTTATAAATTTCTCCCTCTATCGTGACGTACCATGCGGCAGGTTTTCACTGAGCAGCCCATTTTTCGGCAAGGTTCCATTCACGATATAGGCTCGGATTGGTTCTAACCAAGGGCTGTCGCAGCCATACTGGTCGGATTCACATCCGCTTCCGGCTGATCCTCGACTTCTTCCGCATCTTCAATCTCGTCCTGGATTAGATTGACGACCACTGGTGGGAGCGGGAAGCAATCCTTTGGACAGGCTTTATTCAGATCCGTGAAATCGACACAGACTCGCCACTTGCCGTTTTCTTTTTACCACGACAGGGTTGGCAAGCCAGTCGGATACCTGACTTCTGTTATCGACCCTACTTTGAGGAGTCTTTCGACTTCCTCATTGACTGCGGTGGCACGCTCAGGTCCCAGCTTTCGTCTCTTTTGTTTTACAGGTTTGTGAGTTGGGTCGATGTTAAGTTCGTGACATGTTACGCTAATGTCGATTCCCGGCATATCCTCCGCAGCCCAAGCGAACGTACTGAGGTTCTTTTTGAGGCCGCGATGAGCTCTGCTTTTATTGGTTCGCGGAGGTTAGCTCGATCTCGACACACCGTTCGGAAAGAATCGTCGAGACAAACTGAGACCACCGGTTCGCAGGTTGGTTCACGCTTTCCTTCCAGGGCCTCAGCTCTTTAGGACTGCCAGAAGGTTTCAGCGAGTGAATCGTTTGCTTTTCGAGAGGTCTCGATTTGAGTTTTCCGTTTTAGTTGGTAGCGAGGTAGATCTGCGCTGCTCCGTGACTTCCATGTATTGTTTCGACCCGAAGGCGTTGGGAACTTGAGGCATAGGTGGAATGTTGATGGGATCGCTCTCATGGAGTTTAGCCAGGAGTTCCAACTATAGCATTGTAGGATGTTGGACCATCGATCACCAGGAATTCCGTGTTTTGGCGGCGCCCGCTTTGACTAGGAGGTTAGTCGAGCGAGGGTCATAATTTCTCGAGAGTCCGAATACTGGGCTGGGGTCATCTGTAAGGATGCTTAGATCGACGCCATCCTCTCGAGGGTGCTTTTGTAGATAATATTAGCCGAGCATCGGTGTCGACTAATACCCTTGCTACGTCAATATCCTGGATTGTGAGTTCTATTACAAGGAGATCGTTGTGAGGTTTGGCCGTGCGGGCGTTGCTCGATCCTCGAAATCGATGTTGCGGACTGACGAAGTAGCCATACTGAACTCCGATCGATCGGTGGTTTTCGAGTTAGAGAATCCGTCCCCCCCTCCTTCTAGCGCCAAACTGTGGGAACCGAAATTCACACCGTCAATTTCTGATAAGTAAGATTGCGGAGGAAAGCCAAGTAAACCCGACTTTCCTTGAAGGTCCGGATTCTCTGCGTTGCCACACGAAATCGATAAAGTAAACAGAAGACAAAAAATGGGAATTGAAATATTTGCCCGAAGGCGTTTTATTAGATAAGAGAAACGAGTACAAGGATTCTCCGAAAGACAAAGAGATTTGCGATTTAAAGAAAAAGATAGAGTTGCAGGCAGCCAAACGTCCTAAGCCTTGCTCCGCTAGTCTAACCACCTAAACCCTAGTTCTTCTAAGCTAGCAGGATGCTCTAAGTCTAATTCTCGGATTTTCGGGATGCTCTTCTCCTCTGCTCTTGCTCTCCTTATATACCCACTCCTAGGTCGGTTTGCCTTAGGATGATGGGCCTCGCCTTTGGGCCCAAGCTTATCTCTTCAGGAAATGTTCCATTTTCGTCGGTCTTTGTAATCATCCCGAGTTTTCCGCTATCTTTCGATGACTTGATGTTTATCCGACGTTTCGGGAAATCGGATAAACCGTCATAGCCTGATTGGGCCTGAATTCTGAAAAATCGTAAGTAAGTCCGTGGACTTGTCTTAAGTCGTTAAACGTTTTATATGATTTCTGGAAAGATGATCTTTCTCGGAGAATAAACCGTATAGCTTAAAGGATCGATGTTCAAGTTAATCGATCTTTGTTTTATCGATATCTTCTACGAAATCCAACCCTCCAGTTCCATCGTAAAACATTGAGGATGGTTCCAACCGAATCGAAAGATGTTTATTCCGTAGCCTTGATTGTACCAAACTCACGAGGACTGATCGAACAAGCCAAGATGGGATTGGGCGAGCACAATGGGACCGAGACCAGGGCGAGGGCCGTGGACCGGCGCCAGACCAGGGTGCGCGGTAGGCCGCCCAGCGTGGCAGTGCGCGTAGTCGTGCCGCCGGCGCCAGGTCGAGTGCCGCCGGCGCCAGGCTGCGCGTCAGCGTGCGCCAGCGCCAGGCCGCCAGCGTGGCGGTGCGCCGGCCCAGGCGATGCCGCCGGCACCAGGCGACCAGCGTCCAGCGTGCGGCGCCAGGCCGTCTTGCCGTCCGTGGGTTTTCCGTTGCTCGATCTTTCCCCGGCTAGTCGTTCGTGCGGAAATCTTCGAGTTTGGAAGGATTTTTGGCCGTAGATTTCGAGATAACCGTTTTTGACCCCAACATAGGTCTAGAATTCTATAACCTTTGTTAACAAAAGAACTGAAAAGAAATAAGTAGAAGAAGAAAATCTTAGAAAACTTATGAAAACTTGTTGTAACTTGTATATCTTGTATGTAAAAGCTTGTATATCTTGCCAAAACACTTAGGCATATAAATATATGAGTTCATTAGGTTAAAAAACTCGTCAGGGGCATTCTTGTAAAATGTGATATCTTGGGCTTCAAGTTCGGCCAGGTCCAACTTGTCTTTCTGCCGCTTTAGTATCGATCGATAGTACAGGGTGTACATCGATCGATTATAGTCTCGACGTATCGTCGTTCGGCTAATGTGTGCCGATCGATTGCACAGAGTGTGCATCGATCGATGTGTAACTCTGGTGTCGACCTCTGGTCTTGATCACGGGTGAACTCTTCTTTAAGCTCTAAAAAGGCACCTAAAACATCACTTTTCTCCAAAATGCTTCTGAACCTGAAAACATACCTAATAGACTCCTAAACATAGATAATAGTAGTAAAAACACTCATATACCATGGGTAAAAACGGGTAAAATCCATGGTATATCACTCTCCGTCCGCAACTCCGGCACCTCCGTTGCCAACACCGGCTCCCGCTTCTGCCGTGTCCTCCGAGACCTCGATGGGATCCCAAAGCTGTCGGACCCTTCCTTTGATCGGAGGAACCAGGGATTCAGCGTGGGCGCACCCGTCCATAAGGACCGACATCTCAGCGACCTCGGCAGGAAAGGAGACTCCTGGTTCTGCGACTTGTAGAGGGTGGCAACCGAGCCACGACACTTGCGAAAATCGCCTACGAATTCGGTGGCGAACGAAGTGGCCCTCCGCTTCATCTCGGCGACAATCATCCTCCTTCCTTTCCTCTCCGCGCGAACAAGAGCCCGAGAATGGAGCTCAGCCTGTCTTTGGCTCTGTTCCTCGACCTCCTTCCGAAACCGAAAGAGTTCCCTTTCAGCCTCCTCGGCTTTAAAGTGAGAGATGCGCGACTCCCGGAAACTCCCGTCAAGCGCCGCATTAAACACCCTCATCCCCTGCATGAACTTAAGATTAAAAAACTATATATGTATATATATACCAAAATTCAGATCAAAGTTCAAGGGATAAACCTCGTTGATTAAACGAGAGCCTTCAGCGACCACTTTCCGCCTCGACTCTTCATTCAGCGACTCGTGAGTAGTAAAACCGGGAGGAAGGTCAGCGAAAAAATCACTAGGAAGGGGAACCTCGTTGGCTCCACTCTTTTCCCCTGGAGTGAAACTAGGTTTCCATCCAGGCAGCGGAGGATCTCCCGAAACGGTCTCAGAAGCAACTTCTTTTCCTTTCCGGGACCTGTTTCTCCGCCTCTAAGTAGGCAAGACACCAGCGACCGGCTCTTCCTCATACGGAACATCAAGGAGCTGGGAGACGGCTCGAGATCGATGGAGCTCCGTCGCACTTCGGGTCTGTTCAACGGTAAAGGAATTCCAGAAGAGCGGTCTGCTGCGGAGGAGATCTCGCTTGGCGAAAAGATCGGCAGGAATTGGCGGAAGGATCCTGTTCACTGCAAGATATAAAATAAAATCAAAAACCATCATCACACTAAAAAAAAAATTAAAAAAAAATAAAATTAAAAATTAAAAATTAAAAATAAAAGCGTCACAAGTCGTATTACGCGTTTGAAGTTCCATTCCCGACGGAATAGGTGGAGATAGCTCCTCGACGGATTCCCCATCTATTGAGCGAAGAAAAAGTGCTCAAACCATGTCTTGGGGTCGCAGTGTGCCCCTGGATTATAGCCATGTTTTATTGATTGCCATGCGAAGCGAGCCATCAATCCCCGTTGGTCTCGTAGCCCAAAGGCCCTCGAAGTCGCCATGGTTAAGATCCATCCCTAACTTCGTAACTTCGTGATCAACACTCGAGCCAATGCTGTAAAGCGGAGCGTTCAGCTGACTGATCGAAAGCTCGGCGGCTGGCGAACAATGATGCGGGATCGGGAACCACATGCGGCAAACGACAGAAAGGCTTCATCGCAAGTGAAGAAACCTTCCGGAGGATTCCTTGCGCTCTCATTGCCGCTCGGGATCCGGAACACAACTTCGCTTGGGACCTGGTAAAACTTCCGAAGAGTAGCAAGGTAGCGGGGAGAAACCATGCTCGGCGTGAGAGGCGCATTTGGCGACCTCACAGGCCTCTTGGGGATCGGGATATCTTGCAGAGAAGCGAGCCAAAAGAGCCTTGTAGTACACATCCTTTGCGTCTTCATCGACTCCAAACTCCTCCTTCGGAATGACCACCTCATTAGCAGAAGAGTCATCCGAAGATGAATGTGAGGAAAAGTGTCTCTTTGAAGATCCTTTGCTTGAAGACATTTTCTTTAAAGCAAGGAGAGAAAGAAAATAAATATGCCTATCTTAAAGGTAAGATCTAGTAAGGAGTAAGTTTGGAATGATTAAAAACTTACTCCACCTATATAAGTAGTAAAAGAGATTTACTATTTACTCTCGGATTTTCGCAAGCGATTCGTCTTTACACTCTCCTCACAAGCTATACCGCGAGCTAGGACCTGTTACCAAAACTCCACGGAACCTAGCTAGCTGGGGGGGCTAACTGTAGGGGTCAAAATCGGCCACGACGGAATCGATGCACAAAAATCCTCGGAATAACCAAATCTCGGGCAAAACTTTGAAAACGAGTAACCGAAACGGATCACCCGGCGAGCACGGGCCAGCTCGCCGGCGAGCTCGCCGAGACAAGGGAGAGCTTCGGGGCAGACCAGCTTCGCCCGGCGGCGGCCAGCTCGCCCGGCGTGGCCAGCTCGCCGAAGCAGGCCAGCTTCGCCGGCGAGCTCGCCAAGACAAGGCTTCGCCCGGCGGGCCAGCTCGCTCAGCGAGCATCGGACCTTCGGCGAGCTCGCCGAGACAAGGAGAGCTCGCCCGGTTAGCCAGCTTCGCCCGGCGAGCTCGCCAAGACAAGGAGAGCTCGCGAAGCCCTGTTCGCCCGGCGAGCTCGCCGAGACAAGGAGCTTCGCCCAGCGAGCAGCCAGCGCGCCCGGAAAGCAGGCCAGCCAGAGCGAGCTCGAGACAAGGGGGAGGTCCCCTAGCGAGCATGGGCCAGCTTGCCGGCGAGCTCGACCATGACATGGGTCAGCTTCGCCCGTACAGTACAGCCTGTCATGGATCAGCTTGCCAGCGAGTTCGGCCGAGGCATAGGAGAGCTCGCCCAGCGAGCACGATATTGACGATTATTTCTGAATCCGGTCTTATCCCGTGACCATGCGTCTTCGTCTGAAATTTCCATAACTCAATCCTCAGGTGCACGGATATAACGTCGACGTTCCATCTAGGAATATCTTCAAAAGCTTTCGGAAATTGGGAAGGTTAAGTCTCGAGCGGTTTTCCACTCTTCGTGGTAGGGCGGGTTACGATTAATTCAACATCAACCACCTCGATGCGAAGCGGAGTTTCGTTAGAAGGGATCGTACCTATGCCAACGGACACCAGCGTAAAATGCTTAAGTCTCAATACGGTCCAAAGAGGGTCCGAATTGTAGACAACGGCCAACCTACGGTCCAAAGAGACTTGAGCCCAAAGATTAGAACGACGGTTTATCTCATTCGCGGAAAGAGATAAATGTCAAGTTTCCGAAGAAAAATGCCAAATTTCCGAAGATAAATGTCAAATTTCCGCAAAGATAAATGTTAAGTTTCGAAGATAATCATGAAGGAAAATGAAAAGCCCGACTTGCGACAAATCCGGCTCAAAAGAGAGGCAAACCGAACTAGAGGAAGTATATAAGGAGAGCTTGAGGCGAGGAGCAAAGGAGAGCTTTCTCAGAGAAAACTTAGCACTTAGAGCAAATTAGGCATTTTTCCGTTTTTACTATCGAGCTGCGACTCAACTAGGTTAGAACTTAGGTTGTTAGACTAGCGAACTTGCCGACAGCTCTCGTAGCCAAGGCTCTTACCTGTTGTTCACGCCAAACGCTCGAAATAAGATCCTTTGCTCTCCCTTCTTTTTATCTTACAATTTTATACCTTAATATTTTCGTCATACTAATTGTGTTGTGTGTGGCCCAGTAGATAGCCGTGACCTTTAGGGGAGACTAGGTTTACTTGGTTTCCCTCTGATTGACTGAAACTCGACGGTGTGAATTTCGGTTCACACATAAGAGCTGAGATTCCTTCACCAAACCGCCCGACACTTTGCCTCCTTTCCTCAGCTCCCTGTTGTCCCGGATGACTTCTACTCAGATTTTGGTATGGTTGGCTTCCTTGTTCAGCGCCTAATGCACTACAAGAGTTGGGCTTGGACAAACCGTGACTCAGGTCCTCAGATTGGTATTGGTGGATGGATAACTCCATTATTGGCTTACCAGGGAATTGATTTGGGTGATGATGGAGTAGGTCCTACTTTCTTGGATGGATCTTACCTGAAGAAGGCTCAGTTCCTAAGTGGTAGGTTTAATGGGTGATGTGTCTATTCCTATTCGAGAGGTGGCAAAAGGGCTGAGCTGTTGCTTCCTAACTCTGAGCTCACCTCATTGGACACTTCAGGAGACATCAGCTTTGACATCAGTGAGGAACACCTCCTTAGGAGTCATGGAGCCCTTGGCCCTATGGCCCTTCCCAAGGGTGAGAAGGCAGCAAGAAAAGTGTCTGTTTATGATCAGGAACACACCAGAAGAGCCACTGCACATCTCTTTAGTCCTCCTCGTTACAAGTTCGAGCAATGCACCGGTGTTTTGCCTCTTGGGCCCATTCGCCAAGCTCATGACCAGATTAGCACTCTCCAGAGTTGGAACAGGGCTCAAGATAGGACTATTTTCAAGCTCACCAACCAGTGCAAAGAGCTGAAAAGAATTGTGAAGAGGCAAGCTGAAGCTTCAGCTAGGTTTATGAGGAAAGTAGCTGAAGTTCTAGCTAGGGGAGCTGTAGCTGGCTGTAAGGCTGAGGACTTTGATCTTGATGCTTTCAATGCACCCCCTCCTCAGCCACTTCATGACCCCACTGTGCCACAAACCAAGAAGCAAGCTCTCCGCCGCTTGAGGAACCCATACATCGCCCCATCCGAGTCCGGAAACCAGTCTCCTTCTCTAGACACCACTGCTGATGAAGATGATTCTGAGGGTGAGGCATCAGCCTCATCCCACGCTCCATAGAGGTACTCCAACACCTTATCATTGTATATACCATTTCTCATTGCATTTATCTTTCCTCTTTTGGGCCCTTCTCTACATTTAACAAACACAGAGACTGTGTGAGTTAAGTTTGGGGGTGTCAAGTTGCTGATAGTTTTGTATTTTATGTCATATGCATGCATTTGTAGATAGTTATTGCATAGAAAAACCAAAAAAAAAATTGAAAATTTTGAAAAACACAAAAAGAATCATGTAGTTGCATTAGGATTGAGTCTAGATCATTCAATTGCATTAAAAAAAAGAAGAAAATCATCATATAGGTTGCATCATGCATAGGGGAACAAGGATGATAGTTGCCTTGTAAAGATGCTCATGCTAAGTTCTTAAAGTGATAACCTTTATAATCATAGTAAGTAGCTTGAGCAATCTTAGGATAGCTTGTAAACTTCAAGCCTTGAAAACTCTTCCTAAAGCTCATTTGATTGATTGATGCTCTCTCTTTGAAGTTTGCTCCTGTCATATTTAGACTCTAAGTCTCTTGCCCATGGTCCCTTGTGTACTGAGTCATGGATAGAACACTTGAGTTGTCTCTCCCATTCTTTACCTATCTTTTTGACAAACTCAAGTGGTACTCCACTCTCTTAAACCCTTTCCTCCTTTCAAGCCTTCATTGTTTGTTGAGTGAGGCCTTCTTTGGAAAGCTTTACATGTGCACAATGTTGAGAGTATTGAGAACGACAATGCTTGGTCTCCATTTTAGCTAAATTAGACACTCATATTGTCTAGCTTCTAGGATGGGGGTGAGTGTTGTATGGTGTGATCTTGGGAATGTGAAAGGTTTATGAAAGAAAAGGTTGACTCATGGGACTGTAAAGTTATAAGTCATTAAGTCTAGAAGGGATAAGAGAAATGATAAATTGTAAGCTCTAAGTTAATAAGAAAGTCTTGGCCCCCATATAAAAAAAAAGAAAAAGAAAAAAAAAAGAAAGAATAATGAAAAGGGGGCTAGCAATGTTTAGAAAGAGCTGATAAGAGTTTAAAATGTGAAAAATCCCTTGTGGACTTCAATAAGAAAGAGTTCTAAGTGAGAAAGTATCTTTGAGTGTTTTGGGAGAATCTTTGGGTGAGAGGTGTGAGTGGTATTTTTGACATTGGGAATAAGGATGTAACTTATGTATTTAGGAAAAGGGTAGAACAATGGAGATTGAGCATTGTATGCATGAGTTGATCCCTTTCTTAGATATATTATGTGCAATGTCAAAGATACTTTGTTTTGAGAGTAACCCACCTTTAAAAATCCTTCTTGAACCCCTTGATTTGCTTTGCATCAAAGCCTTTTCCACCAAACCAAATGACTTGGACCATTTGACCATTTGCAAGAGATCTTTTGAGTTTGCTTAATGATTGTTTGAAAGCAAATGGATTTGTGGATTGTGGATTCATGATGAATGAGTGTAGGGATCAAAAGAGTTGAGATAGGCCTTGAGAAGTTAGAGTTGGATAAAGTGTTTGCTCTAGCTAGTTGGTATGATTATACAAGGTTATCGAGTTGAGAACTAAGAAGAGCATTCTTTTGGTTATGAGTCCCCTCCTTCAAACCTCTCCTCCTTAGTCCTTGCCAGTTTACTTGTGGACAAGTAAAGGACTAGTGTGGGGGAGTTGATGTCTTGCATATTTTCATTGATTTAGCCATCTTTATATTGCATTCTTTGTCTTGTAGGCTAAGGTTTAGGCATTTTTAGGATCATTTTGCATTCATGTTTCCTTATCAGGTGTTGGAGTATGCTTTGGTGTGATTTGGGGTGTTTGGAAGCCTTATGACCCAAGAAGAAGTGAAGATTCAAGTTTGGCCATGAAAAGAGAAGTGAAATCATGAGATGGAGAGATGGACCGGGGAGACCAGACCGGGTACACATACCCGGTCGGCTGGAGATCGATCAAGACGCGTCTGACCGGGGAGGACGGACCGGCTAGACACGCCCGGTCGGGAAGAATGCCAGCAGAACGGACGGCCGGGGAGGATGGATCGGCTTCATAAACCCGGTCGGGAAGAAGCTGATCAAGACGCATCCGGACGACCGGGATGGATGGACCGGTGTGATGAACCCGGTCGGGAGAAGCACACGAGCAGGACGTCCGGACGACCGGGAAGGACGGACCGGGATGCTGAACCCGGTCGGGCTGAACAACGGTCAGAACAGGACCAGACCGGGTACCACGGACCGGGATGGTGATTTTCGGTCTACCAAGACCGAATTTCTTGCTACCTTCCTATTGGTTGAGACTCATTTGAATCCAAGGACTTTTTAGTAATTTTTCATGATGTATCTAGGTTTTCTAAGCCTAGTATAAATACCCTTGTTAACCCTTAAGTGGGATTATGTTATTTTCTCTCTAAGACCACAAACCTTTGAGTAAAGCTTTATCTTTGATTCATAATCTCATCTCATCTCTGTGTTCTTGATTGTTTGATTTCATCTCTTTTCTTTCTCTACATGTTTAAGCTTGAATCTCTTATAGGTTTAAGAGTAAGCATGTGGATTAGTGAGTAGATCCATTTAAGATTCATGGGTTAGGGTGATTGAGAGTGATTAAGTGTAGATCCAAGGTGCTTAGTGTTAGATCTATCCTTTCCTTGCATGATTTGGTGTTCTTAATGCTATATTTGAGTTGGCCTCTCAAACATAGAGCCATAGGCATTTCATGCCCGGAAGATGTTCTATGAAATGCCTGAACCAACTCATCTATGCTTTTAGCTTGCTTTACCTAAGGGATTAGTTGTTAAAGAAGCTAGAATTGCTATTAGACTCATTCTTAATGTTTGCTTTGATCATTACAGTCAAAGGGATTTGATGTATTTGGGTGATCATTGCAAAAGAGCATTCATCTAGGGATAGAGTTTGTTCAAGCATAGTGTCTAGGCATAAGGATTTAGATTGATTGAAAAGTTGGCATCTTGGATTGAACCTTAATCATTTAAGATCAAGTCCCTATACCCCTGGGTCTCATCTCCTCATAAAGAAAGAAAGTTTTATATTTTGTTGCATTTTAGATATTGTCTTAGTTTAATAATCATCCCCTTTAATGATTGCATTTAGATTAAGCATAGGCTTGCATTCCCTTTGCTTTGTGATCACTTAGAACTGGTTCGACAATCTTATATACTACATCATTTGATTAGGACCCTTGAAAAGTCCTTTCATCACTTATGGTCCTTTGTGTGCTTAGTCATAGATAGAACACTTGAGTTGTCTCTCCCATTCTTTGCCTACCTTTTAGACATACTCAAGTGGTACTCCACTCCCATAACCCCTTCTTTCCTTTCAAGCATGAGTGAGGCCTTTTTCTGAAAGTCATACATGCACATAATCTTGAGAGTATTGGGAACAACAATGCTTAGTCTCCATTCTTTCTAGATTATACACTCTATTGTCTAGCTTCTAGGATTGGGGGGTGAGTGTTGAAAAGATTTATTTGGGAATTTTGAAAAGGATTGTGAAAGAAAAGAATAGACTCTTAGAGCTCAAAGCGTTGGTCTTTCACTACAAGAAAACAGGGTTTTAACAACTACACAATTGGTAGTAACTTGGTCGTAAAAAGGGATTTACGACCAGGTTACTACCAATTGTGTTTGGTCGTTATACGTTGGTCGTAATCACTAATTGGTAGTAACTTGGTCGTAAATGTACGACTAACAATATTGGTCGTAAAGTAGTTGTACATTTACGACTCCCAAAGATGGTCGTAAATTAGATGTACATTTACGACTACCAATGTTGGTCGTAAATTAGATGTAAAACAGGTAGTCGTAAATTAGTAGTTAAACTTGTAGTCGTAAATTAGATGTAATATAGTCATAAATTTACGACTAAATTACATCTAATGTAGAAGTAAATCAGTCGTAAATTAACGACTATTGTGCATCTAATAGAGATGTACATTAGTCGTTAATTTATGACAATTTACTGAATTTATTTACTGAAATATTTTATTTTTAAAAAAAAATAAAATAAAAAATTAATAATTTAAAATTTGATATATTTTTATGAATTTGATAAAATTCCATAATAAAATAATATATGACATTCATAAAATTAACATATTCAAATACAAAATAATTAAAACCAAAAAACTAAGAATTTAGGTTTATTTCATCTAAAGTTCAGAACTCCTCGCTTCGCCGATGCAAATCCGCTTGCTCTTCGAGTAGGGTCGAGACGGCAAAAGTCGAACGTAGGGTCTGCCACACGACGAACCGACGGGTTGACGCTGGGGTTGAGGCTAGCATCATATCGAAACGCTTGATATAGCCTTCCATTTGTCGTTGTTGTCGGCTATGGCTCGGTTCGCATTTTCCAAATCCTTCCGGAGCGAGGACTCTTCTTCCCTTCTAGCAGCATATTCAACTCTCACCGGGACATCGTTCACACTGCCGATTCCTGGTATACGCCCCTTCTTCGAGCAACCTTCAATTTATAAATAGATATTAATTAGTACATATGTAAAAATATATGTAAACATAAATTAAAAAGATCGAATATTTTACCTGCTCAAAAATTCTGTCTTGTTCGATGGCAGAAAGCTGAACCGGTGCACGGTCCGGATTTTCTTGGCCAGCTGAGTCCGACCTCTTGAATCCGAGCCTCTACATCGCTGCAGAGCTTCTGCTCGAGGATGAGAGAAAGTGCCATCGGCATGCTGGTGGGTCAACTTGTAAAGCCGGGCCAGAGTCGGTGGTGCTCCTTCTTTGGCAGCCTATATTAAAAATAAAATTCAAATGAATAAAACTATAGCATTTAATAAAAATTTAATTATTATATATGTAATAAAATTAAGAAATGTCTAAAACTTACAATTTGCAGTGCCCTTTTGGCGTGGAGTCTGTCCCGGTATGAGGTATTGGCAGGTTACCATCAGCATCTCGGATCATCCGGGCCGCAGAGCAAGTAAGAGACCTTTGGACTGAGTCGGGCAAAATCCAATAGGCCTTCAAACCAGTCCAAACCTCATCGCTGAGGTAGGTCTCTTTCGCCATCCCCAAATACTTCCACTTTTCCTTCCATGCCAACAATGTTCTTAAGGCGAGCCATCGCCTTTTGTTGAACGCTGCCTTCACCGTCTCATTGACCCCAATAGACCAATTCCATTTTTGCTACAAAAAAATAATGAAAAAATATTAATTACTTAACCAAATTATTTTTATTTAAATTAAAAAAAACTTATAACTAACCGCAAGCACTTGAACCAAGTAATGCGAACGTGGTCCGGTGTAAGAGTCCAGTTTGGATGCGCTCGGAAGTTTGATCTGATGACATTCCCAACGCTCTGGCCCACCGCATTGTTCGCTTTAAACCTACAAAATTTGAAAGAATATATATATATAGAATTAATTGTTATATATAAATTTAAAATTATATTTAATTAATTTAAAATCAATTACCAAGTTGTGTTGGGTCGTAGATCTGGATCAAGGATGGGTAAACCTTCTCGTCCCGGCATCTGGAGAATATCTTCCACGGAATATCTTGCATACAGTGCATTCGGTGGCACCAACAAATCTGGATGAAGACCTGGAGCTGCAGGAGCCTGGTGTGGAGGCTGGTATGCAGCAGGCTGTGGGACCTGGTGTGGAGGCTGGTATGGAGCAGGCTGTGAAGCAGACTGTGAAGCAGGCTGTGAAGCAGGCTGTGAAGCAGGCTGTGGATGATACTGATCATGAGGCTGCTGATGCGGCGCTGCTGATCGCGGCTGCGGATCATGTGGCTGCGGATCATGCCGAGGCTCCTCATAAGTAAAGTATGCAGCATCATCATACTGCGGAATGTATGGAGCTACATGATCGACAGCTTGCGGACGCACATACGGAACGCTAGGAATTTGGCTATCGGGGACATTGTCTGGGGTGCGGGAGGTAGAAGCTGCAGATGGATCCGTCTGACCGAGAAATGTACTCCCGTAAGAGGTCCCTCTGCCACGGTTTTTAAGTCTGTTTCTACCGCCAGCCATAACTACAATAGCCAATCTGAAAAAAAAAAAAAAAAACAAGAATGGTTATAAAAATTCAAATAATTATTATTATTATAAATAATGTAATCACCTCAACTAATTACAACCTAAACTAATTCCAACATAATCTAATCACCTAAACTAATTCCAAACCTAATCTAATCACCTAACTAACCACGTAGAACTAAAACAAAAAAAAATTACCTTGAGAGAAAAGGCAAATGGTTGTAAGGGAGAGGGGAGAGAGATGGGAGTGAGCAACCAAATGGCTACGATTTGCTTGCCTTATATAGAATTTTGCCTTGGTCTCTCATTGGTCGTAAATGTACCCCATTAGGGACTATTGGTCGCATATTGGTCGCATTTTACGACCAATGAGAGACTAAAGTTGCTTTAGTCGTAAAAGGTGGTTAATTTACGACCAATGTGAGACTAAAGAAGCATTGGTCGTATACGAGTGGTTAATATACGACCAAGTTTATATTTACAACCAATTTGTGACTAAAAGTGTTTTTCGAAAAATGAGAAGAGGTTTATCAAAAGTCATGATAAACCTCTATGAACAACGGTCCACTTTAAATTTTACGAAAAAAAGAGAAGAAAGATACTGGAATCACAAGTGGAAATAGAAAAGACGAAATCTACGAATGTCTTTTCCACTTATGATTCCAGATCTTTCTTTCTTTCTTTTTATAAGATTTCTAAACATTTTTCTATGATTTGAGAAAATAATTAGTGGGTATATATAGGAAATTAATAGAGAAATTAGTCGTACATTGGTGGTAAATGTACCACCAATTTACGACCAATGACATGCTTGGTCGTACATTGGTCGTACATTTACCACCAATTTACGACCAGTCATGTGATTCGTCGTACATTGGTCGTAAATGTACCACCAATTTACGACCATGCTTGTGATTGATCGTACATTGGTTGTACATTTACAACCAATGAGCTTCATTTTCCCCTAAACCCTAAACCCCAAACCCTAAACCCTAAATCCCAAACCCCAAACCTCTTAAGTTTTATACACTTTCGTACATTTAAACCCCAAACCCAAAATCCCAATTCCCAAACTCCAAATCCCAAACCCCAAACCCCAAACCTCTCTGGGTTTTAAACACTTTCATACTCCAAAATACAATTTAAAAAAAAACTAAATTCATATATAATTGAGCAAACATGATGATAAGTTATATATATTATTTGAAATGCAATACAAAGAAACTTAATTGATAATAGTAAAACACAATGAAACTTTATCACTCGTCATCATCAGAAACATCATCCACTTCATCATTTTCTTCAAATTCATCTTCGTTGGCTTCGTCCATTGCATCATCTGGAAGTTCTTCATATCCCGGATTATGTGGATCAATAAGTAAGATAGCATCTGTAGCTTGTTCGGGTACTTCTACTTCATTCACGGCATCTTCTTGTAAAGGCGGTTGTTCATCACTTCTCAATACTCGCCCCGAGGTGTAACTTTATTGCGGCTAACCAAGATATTCCAGATTGTCTGATCCTCGGTATGGAATAAAACAAACTTGGTCCGCTTGAGAAGCCAAAATGTATGGTTCAAATTTGTTGTACCTCCATGTAGCATCTATATCAACAACACCAAACTTGCTATACCAACACCTCTATTGACGGTTGGGTCAAACCAGTCACATTTGAAGAGAACGCATTTCAGGTTTACTACGCCGGGAAACTCCACTTCGATGATCTCTTGTAAGATTCCATAGAAATCTGTTTCACCTTTACACATACTCCATAATTCATTGTTGCTCACGACTTCCATATTCGTAATCCTCGTGTGAAATACATAGATGCTGTCACCTGACCGGACCTTGTATCAATTCGTGAAACCACTAAGGATAAAATTGATCATCATACTCAACCTGGAACATCAACATATATATATAAATATATTACTTCACTGAATATATTTGTTAATTATATAAATTGTGATATGTATACCTGCGTTTTTAACCATTTCACAAAGTGTTGGTCTTTCCTTTTGTTGAGATCATTGGTTGATATTCCTGGAATAGCTTCTTCGACTTGGGCAACAATATCGCTGTTTTAAAACAAAATGATCATTAAAGCACGATATATGTGTGTGGTAAAATTTAATAGCAAAATAATTAATTTAATTACCTTTCAAATAATTCAATCTCCTCGCAGTTAAGGAGTATATATGTGTGGGCGCTATGAGCGTCTTCTGAACTCGACCACCAAACTTCTTTCATTTTTCCACCTAGACGTCCAATCTGACAGAATATGTATGGAACATCTTCACCAAAATATGTCGGCATAACACCACCATCATCATATCTGCTCGTAGTCATTTTCCGTGTCCGGACTTGTGACCCAAAGTAGTAGGACGTAAAGTGAGATGTTTCCTCATTCAAACTCCCAGCAACTATTGAACCTTCCACCCTTGCCAGATTTTTTGCTTTCCCTTTCAAATATTTCATAGCTCGCTCGTAAGGATACATCCATCCATTATGAACAGGTCAACGAAGCAGTGCCTCATACGGAAGGTGGATAACCAGATGTTCCATGACGTCAAAAAAGGACGGAGGAAAAATTTTCTCCAAATTGCACATCAAGATCCGGATATTCTCATCAAGTTGTCTGATGACATCTACAGTTAAGGTGCGTGCACTAAGATCTCTGAAAAAAGCTCTGATGCCTACAAATAATTTACAATTATAAGTTTTTTTCCAACAAGATGGAATTAATAATTAAATAACATTAATTATTTGTTACCTGCAAGTGCTTCGTGAACATTTTTTGGAAGCAACTCCGAAATGCAAATGGTAGAAGTCGTTGCATAAAACATGACAGTCATGACTCTTCATCCCTAAAAATTTTGTCCCTGATGATCAACACATCTTGATAGATTTGAAACATATCCATCAGAAAACTTCACGTCTGATGCCACCCACTTTAACAACGCCGCTTTTGCTTCTGCTGACAATCTGAAAATAGGAACTGGAATTCTCCCATCGTTTCTAATATGCAGCTCAATCCGAGAACATAATCCCGCAAATCCAACCTTGAGTTCTTGTTATCTTTTGTCTTGCGGGGACGTTCAACAATGTATTGATGATGTTGTCAAAGAAGTTCTTCTCTATATGCATCACGCCAAGATTGTGGCGCAGAAGTAGATCTTTCCAATATGGAAGTTCCCAAAATATACTCTTCTTGTGCCAATTATGCTGAGTCCCGTAACCATCAGGCATATTTGGAGGAGTATGTTACCACCTTTGCTGACTGTGCTTAGTCCACCATAGTAATCAATATCCTTCTCGATTTCCTCTCGGATAAATATGGTGGAGCGGTGTCCCGATACAACCCTTTTGACCAAACAATTTCTTGTTCCTTCGTGCGGATGGTTAATGGGAAGAAATCTCCGATGACAATCAAACCAGGACGTCATCCTACCATTCTTCAACTGAAATGCTGTGCTTCCCATACAATATGGACAAGATAGCCTTCCATGCGTCGTCCAACCCGACAACATCCCATATGCAGGAAAGTCACTAATAGTCCACAATAGAACTGCTCGCATTGTAAAGTTTGTTTTCATTGAACAATCATATGTCAGCACGCCTGTTGACCACAATTCCTTCAATTCTTCTATCAAAGGTTGTAGAAAAACATCAAGGGACCTCTTAGGATGTTTTGGTCCGTATCAATATACTCATGAAAGCAATTCTTTTTCCATACACATCTCTGGTGGAAGGTTGTATGGCGTCAAGAAGACCGGCCAAATATTGTCTTCCAGACATTCCAAATGGACTAAAGCCATCTGTGCAGAGCCCAAGATAAACGTTGCGAGGGTTGCTTGCAAAATCAGGGTACACCGAATTCAAGTGTTTCCACGCTTTTGCATCGAGGGATGATTGATCTCTCCTTCCTTCTGATCATGTTCTGCATGCCATCTCATCGATGCTGCCGTCTTCGCAGATTGATATAATCTCTTCAATCTATCCTTAATAGGTAAGTACCACATCCGCTGGTACGGCACCCTATTCCGCCCACGTCCTTGCGGTTTATATCGTGGCTTCTTGCAAAATTTACACTCTAACAATTCTACGTCTTTTCCCAAGATATCATACAGTTTTCTATACACACATCAATCATCTCGAAGGTAAGCCAAGACTATCAACAAGTTTCTGAATCTCATAATAAGATTCAGCACACAAATTCACTTCAGGCAAATACTTTTAAACAACTCAGCCCATGCGTCCATACAAACTTCAGGTAAGTTATGATCAGTTTTGATATTCATCATCCTAGCTGCCAATGATAATTTAGAAAGACCTTCTCTACAACCTTCATAAATTGGCTCATTAGCTGCTGCTAGCATTTCATAAAATCTTTTGCATCCAAGTTAGGCCCTCTACATTTTCGACCTCCTCTATTACTGATGTTGTTTCACGAAATGCATCGGTAACCATATCATGCATTCTATCATGATCTACCATATGATCTTCTTGAATGACACTTTCGAAGGCAAATGTGGTTCATCTCATACGAATATTTTCAACCTGATTACTACTACTAGCTTCGTTCCTATTATCACCCTCTCCGTGGTTAAACCAAATATAGTAATGTGGAGTAAATCCTCTACTTACTATATGTTTCCAAACGGTTTCACTAGCAGCAAACTTTGTATTGTTGCATTTACGAGGGACAGAACATTTTACCCGTTTCCTTTGTGAGAGGCGTCTGTCCGGCCTGGTACATGAATATCTCTGCTCCGTTGAGAAATTCGTCAGTTACTCTTCCCCTTGAATCTTTATGCGCATACATCCAACTCCGAACCTCATAAATATTTCCAGACATTTTTTTTACTCTTTTTGCTTTTTTTCCTTTTTCGTTTTTGTGCATCTTAAGAATGAGGGAGAACATCATATTTATAGAGAAATTTCGATTTTGGTAGGTAGCAATGTTACAACGTATTTACGTTTAATCAAAGTGCAACTACATTGCTCGTACATTAGTCTTTAATTAGATGTATAAAATATTGGATGTAAATAAGTCGTAAATTTACAACCAATTTACGACTACATGAAACATTAGTCGTAAATTAGATGTAAATTTACGACTCTGCTATTTAGTCGTATTTGAGTCGTAAATTTACATCTAATATACGACTAAAGGATATACTAGTCGTAAATTAGATGTAAATTTACGACTCATTTACGACTAGCCTTCTTAGTTGCAAATTTACGACCAACTTACGACTAATTGTTTTCTAGTCGTAAGTTGGTCGTAAATTAGACCCAAAATTACGACCAACTTTTTCTGGTCGTAATTGTTGGTCGCTAAAGCAACGTTTTCTTGTAGTGTTTTGGGATAAGAAAAGAAACTCTTTAGCTCATAGTTATAAAGATAGTCTTGGCCCCCAAAGAAAAAAAAGAATAAAAAAAAAAGAATAAAGAAGGGGGCTAGCAAAGTAAAAAAATAAAGAGTTAGAGAGTGTTTAAAAGGAAGAAAAAAAAATCCCTTGTTAGACTTCAAAAGGAAAGAGTTCTATATGAAAAAGTGTTTTGAGTTCTTGGGAAAATCCTTTGGGTGAGTGATGTAAGTTGGGTTTGGCATTGTAGATAAGAGTAATACATGATTTATGTTTGGGAAAAGGGTAGAACAATGGAGATTGAGCATTGTATGCATGAGTTGATCCCTTTCTTAGATAAATTATGTGCAATGTCAAGGCTACTTGTTCTGAGAATGAACCACCCAATGAAAAATCCCTTTGAACCTCTTGTTTCACTTTGCATAAAAACCTTTTCTCACCAAACCAAATGACTTGGACCATTTGACCATTTGCAAGATTTCTATTGAGTTTGATTAATGATTGTAAGAGAGTTGATGGATTTGTGGTTTGTGGATTCATGATGATGACTGTAGAGGTCAAAGGAGTCAAGATAGGCCTAGAGAAGTTAGAGCTAGAAAAAGTCTTTGCTCTTGCTATTTAGTATAATTATGCAAGGTTATTAGTTTGAAAATTAAGAAGAGTTTCTTTTGGTTATGAGTCCCCACCTTCAAACTTCTCTTCCATGGTTCTTGAAAGTTTACTTGTGGACAAGTAAAGGACTAGTGTGGGGGAGTTGATGTCTTGCATATTTTCATTGTTTTAGTTTTCCTTTTTATGCATTTTGATCATATAAATTATGATTTAGACATGTTTAGGATCCATTTTGCATACATTTGTCCCTATCAGGTTTTGGAGCAGCCTATGGTGTCATTTGAGGTGTTTGAGAGCTTTAAAACCTTAAAAGAAGTGAAGAATGACGTGTAGCCAAGACAAAAAAATGAGAAAATAAAGATGGTTGAGTCCATACCCGGCCTAGACCACCCGCGCGGCCTGATGACAAACTGAGAAGAGGACAGCACGCGGCCTTGGAGGATGCGGCCTGAAGGACCCGCATGACCTACGTACCCGGGGTGAGGCACGCGGCCAAAAGCACCTGCACGGCATCCTCATGCGGCCTCATCCACCCGGCCTGGATCATCCGCGCGACATCCACACTCGGCCTCAACCTACCCGACGCGAGAAGGCACCCGACTCAAGGCACCCGACCAGGTTGGATGGACAGGACGCGATGAGGCACGCGGGCTGGCTGTACCCAGCCTGGTCCAGCACCACCCGACCCGGGTGTCCAAGCTTCTTCCTTTTATAAAGTTTTCTGATTGGTCAAACCATTAGGTCTTCAAGGGCATTTTAGTCATTTTGTTTTAATATTTTAGGGCTTTCTAAGCCTAAGTATAAATACTTTTGTAATCTCTTTTGTGAGATCTATCTTATTATCTCTTAAGAAACACAAAAAGCTTTTGGGTGAAAGTTCTAATCTTGAATCAAATCATCTTATTGTTCTTGTGTTCTTGATTGATTTTAATTTCTCATCTTCCTTTCTTAACATGATTAAGCTTAAATCCACCATGGGTTTAAGAGGAATCATGATGATTAGTGAGTAATCCACTTTTGGATCATGGGTTAGGGAGACTAAGGGTGATTAGGCTAGATCTAAGGTGTTTTAGTATAGATCTATCTTGTTCCTTGCTAGTAGAGTACTTTTAATGCTATTTTAGAGCTGGCCACTCTAAAGTTGAGCTTTAGGCATTTCATGCCGGAAAGGTGTTCGATGAAATGCCTGAACCAACTCTCCTAAGCTTTTAACATTCTTTAACAAAGAAATTTGTTGTTAAAGGTGTTAAGATGGCTATTAGACTTGTTCTTAATGATTGCTTAGATAATATTCAACCTAAGAGATTAGATGCTTGAGTTATCTTTGCAAATGAGCATTCATCTAGAGATAGAGTTTGTTTAGGATTGCGTCTAGGCCTAAGGTTGTTAGATTGATTGAAAGCTGCCACCTTTAGATTGAAACTTAATCACCCAAGGTCAATTCCCTTAGCCCATGAGTTCTCCCATCTTATAATCAAAGAAAGTTTCATCTCTTATTGCATTTTTAGCATTGTCTTAGTTTAAACATCATCTCACTTAATGGTTACATTTAGATTAAGCAAGACTTGCATTCCCTTTGCTTTGTGATCACTTAGAACTAGTTTGACATCTCTTATATTACAACATTTGGTTAGGGACCCTGAAAATTCCTACCATCAATTTTCATAACTGCATACGTTTCAATGGGAAGGAGAACTTGAATGGCGAGTTGCTAAAAAAAAAAAACTGGAATGGCCAGGGTTTCGAAGTGAAACAATTGAAACAAAGCCTATCATAGTCCAAAATTAATGAAGTGATGCGCTTTAATAAAATAGGACACGTGTCGCAAGTACGTATCTCGAATTTTTGATGTGGCATCCGACGTGTCTTAAAGAGGAGAGAGCAAACCTCTTTTTATATAAATAGATGTTATTGCGAGAATCGTGAGACAAAGAGGATACAAGTTCGAGATTAATAATACATGGTTTAAAATGATTATTAGATTTCGTAATTTATTATATGGTTTTAAGTGTAAAATTAAATTTTCAATGAATTTTAATTTTATATTTTAAGTAGATCAAAATTTTCTAGTTGAATTTATATGTTTGATAAAAATAAAGGATAAAAATGATAATTTGAGTTTTGATAAATATTTTTTATATAATATCTTGGGGGTATATATCCTAAATTCTGAAACCCCAAAACTTAATTCCAAATCTTATATCAAATTTCAAATCATAAACCCAAAATTTAATCTCATATATAAATCTAATACTCTAAACTCCAAACTTAAACCCTATAAACAGAGTCATAATTCTAAATGTTTTAAACTTATCATATAAAATTGTAAACTTAAAAATAAAAAACTCCTAGTATATTCTAAAACTCAAACTAAGATCTTAAGTTTTATTCAAATTTTAATATTTTTTTTAAAAAAATCATTAAATATTATCACCCTAAACCCTAAACATGTTTTTATACCATAATCATAAACTTCAAAACTTCAATCCAATCTCAAACATAAATTCGAACTCAAAATTTAATCATTTTAATCTAATCATAAATTTATATTCTAGACCTCAAACACTAAATCTTAAATCTACACTCTATATCTAATACCCTAAACCCCAAACTTAAACACTAAATACTAAGTCATAAATAAATCTATTCTTTTCAAACTTATAATATAAATTTTAAACTTAAACTCCAAGTCTATTCTAAAACTCAAACCATATACATAACTCTAAATCTAAACCCAAAAACTATATTCCAAACCCTAAACTCACTAATCAGTTTGTTAATTTTCATCATTAGTTTTATCCAATTTAAAATTGCTTATACAAAGTGTTATCTAATCATTTTGTTAATCTTCCATCTTATTTTCATAAATGCAAATATATAACTTAATTGTTGAATGAAATAAAAGTTTTAGTTAATCTTCTAGATATTGAACCATTTAACATTTCAAACTATTTATCTTACCCTAAATCTAAATTTAACACTATTTTCTTAACCCCAAATAATAATTTCAAACATTTAATTTCATTTATATATGAATTTTAAATTATGATATCAAATTATTCAAATTTTTAATAATTTTATAAATGTTATAAATACAAAAATTACAATTTATATTGTTTTTTGTTTGAGCCATTGATTTATTCAAAATCAATGGTCTAGAATCAATTTTTTATCTATCCGCATGCTTGTTTTCTATTGGTTTGGCATGGATAACTTTTTGCACAATTGGATGATATTGAAAATCAACGACTGAGATTAATTGTTCAATTTATTATTACTTTTTTCTGAGATCTGAACAGATCCGAACAGATCTCGTGTTTGGGGGAGAGAGAGAGAGAGAGAGAGAGAGAGAGAGAGAGAGAGAAGATCGAGAGAATAGAGGAGAGATGGAGTTCGGCCGGTCAGCCTCTCTTTGAAATGAACCTCGCAGCCGCAATCAACGGCTCCGGTTGACCTCGCGGAATTAATCAACGCCGTGTTGCCTGAAGCCGACCGCTACCTCTCTTCTCTCACTACCATCAGCGATGTCGAGGTCTCCAATGATTTGCAGGTAAGAACCCCTAATCAGCCACTCCTGCAGTCTCCTATTAGTATGATTTCAAACTTGTCTTTCTTTGGGTTTCATGTTTGAAGAAAGCCTCTACAAAATAATCTCTTTTATTGAAATATGTCTTCATCTTTCTCTCTGATTTTTGTTTGGTCCTTTCATATTATGCTGAGAGTTAGTAGATCTGTTGTTTGTGTTGTTGAAATTTGATAAAATAGAGTTCTTTGATCAGAGCTCTGAGTTTAGACTTTTCATATTCTTGCACAGAAATCAGACATGTGTTTGCTTGCGTAGAATATGTGTTATCTGTTTCTGTTTGGGTTTGAGAAGAGTGATTAATATGTTTCTGTTTATGATTGATCTTATTTCAATTGACATTTTTAAGCTTAAGACAATTTCTAAATTTATATGAGCGGCTAAGGATCTGAGTTTCGATTTGATATAGTGTAAAAGTTTCGTCAAAAATGTTCTGTTTTTAAAATCAAAAACCTGCAATGATTCTCTGCTGTGTTTATATCTAGCGTTTGTGTCTGTTTCTTTCAGAACTTTTTACTGGTTGTATTCTTTATTGTGTTTCAGGAACCATGGCAATAAATCAGCACTGCCAAGACTGCTACTTTACTGGTTGTATTCTTTCTTAATCTGAGCTTACCGCATTTTTTTCTCCCGAGTTTGATATTGAGCTGAGCAGATTTGTATTTTTGACCTACAGTTAGCGGTGAGGACATTAGATGGAGTTGGAGTCGAGTAAGATAGAAGAGAGGAGATGGAGTTGGTTCAGAAGCGAGGGAAGAGATAGATGAGAAGCTTGATAGTGGTGGAAGAGCAGAGATATTAGAGATGATGGTGAAGGGTTATTAGTAGTAGATTGATAGTTTGTGTGGTGGTTTGTATGAACAAGATAATGTTTTATGGGTTTTTAAATAATTTAATATTTATTAGATTTTTGAATAATTTAAATTGTTTTTATGATAAATATTCGAATTAAATATCACATTAGAAAATAAAATCAATTCGTAATTTTTATATACTAATAAAATTTTGGATAATTTAAAAACTAATTACGAAACATTTGCTATCTTTGCTATTGGAAAAATCAAACTGATAAGTTTTATTAACATTTGTAAAACGTTATTATAAATATTAACAATTGCGTAAATGAAAACGCTATTGTTGTACGGTTAACTATAGCATAAACGAAAACCGTTATTAAAAGTGTCAGACCTATTATAACGGGCGCTGTCAGAGCGGACAAGGAAGCGCTATTATACATGATTCATAGCATTTTCCGTCCGCTATTACTACCCTTATTTCCTATAGTGAAAGGTTTGATTTAAGGGATGTGCTTATGGCTTTGAATCTGGGAGGTTTGAGGGCATATGTTAGCTTCTTAGGAACATTTTCGATGATGAAGTCTTGGTCAGTAGCAGCCTTGACATGGAAAGAGCTGTTGGAAATTGATGGCCAATGATTCCCAAAATGGTTTTATAGATGGCAAGTGTAGTCTTAGTTGACTCTGTGTTATGGTGAGTGCTGGTCCATCTTAAGACACTTGTATAAGCAAATATAAAATTAGTGCTAATGTCTTAAACAAATATAGGATTCCAATAACTATAACGAAGTCAAAGTTTACTTTTAGCTTTGATGTACATTTCTTAAAAATAAATATAGAACTTTTCTCTTACCAATACATGTTGAAGCATTGATATGTACATATTCTTAGTTGTAATGATTTTTGTTTTGATCTAGTTTTTTTAAAAAAAAAATATATATATATATATATATATATATATATTGATATATATGTCAAAATTTAATATTTTAAAATTTTAAATGTAACTCGTGATGATGATGAGAATGTGGAAGTCACCGGAGAACATCAAGATCTTGATCCTATCGGTTTTTCTGCTTAGAGTTGAAAATATTCTGTTTTATTTATATTCACTATTATTGTTTATTTGATTTATTAAGTAAGAAATTTATTTTAGTGTAGATTTTATGTACATACAGACGGTAATTTAAATTTGAAATTAAATTAATTTTAATATTGAAACTAATGTATTCAATTTTAATTTCGTTTTTAAAAGTCTGAAAAACCCGAAAAGTCCTAAAGCCTTTTTAAGGCCGGGATTGGCTTTGAAATATAATCCCAATTTTTTTGCGCGCCAGAATGGATCAGGATTAAATAGCGATGGGCTTTGCGGGGTTTAGGCCAGGCCGGGCCAACCCGATTGACACCCCCACTATTATCGGGTATGGGTGATTCATATTTCTAGTAACAACATGTTTAGGGTTTTACCTTTAACTTTTATGTTTATTTTTAAAATATTTTTGAGTTTAAGCACTTATTTATTTTAGGTTATATCTGAATTTACATTATAATAGCATTTTACATTAAGTTTTCTTGTTAAACAATTTTCTAGATTCTATTCATTTTTAAAATATTATTTCTAAGCTTATTTAAACATATCTGTTTAATTAAGTCATTTTAATCGATATTAAATTTTCAACAGACTAAGGTTAATCATTTGATCAGAACTATGTACAAGAAATATTTTTAATGACTTAGATTAAAATTTTTAATTTTCAAATTAATTGAAGCTAATATTTCTAACCTTTGAATATCAATGTGTATATAATATATATTTTCATAAAAAATTCATACCCACGAAATCACAGCAACTATCTAGTAAATATTAAATAATGTTTAAAATAATATACATGAACTTATTTTGAATTGTTAGATAAGTATCTCTAATAAGAATAAAAACATACATAGCAAAACTTATAGTTATTTTCAAAGAGAGAAAACTATACATTTTCAAATGCTCATTAGATTTTACAATGTAATGCCACATGAAAAGAAAACTATGAGAGTACACAGTACATCAAACTGAAATAAATAAATTTATTATTTACATTATATCACATCTAAAATAAGATTATATCTTATACTAAATTCATTTTAACTGTAAGAAGAACATACTCAGATATATATGAAGATAAAGAACTGTTTTCACTAAATAAAAATGTATGATAATAATTAAATAATATAATGTCAGTTTAATAGAAAATAAAATCAAATTCATATCAAAAATATAAAAGCGAAGTTTTAAACCAGAAATATAAATTTCATGCGCAAAGCGCCGGGTAAACCCCTAGTGAAACAAAAATTTAACAATATTTAATTTTAATCCAATTTTAGATATATAAAAGGTACATAATTAATGTTTTTGAAAGCAGTTTTATATCGAAATGCATAAAAAGAATTTACAATCTATGATGATAAAAACATATAGTTTTTAATAAAGAGCATGAGACCAACACGATTAAGCATGCACTTTAGCTAGTAGAATAGCATTTGAAGCTAAGTGATGGTAATCCCGTCGATGATCTCGCTTTGATGAAAGAGGCATACTGATATATCATTGTTTTAATGAGTTTTGACCATGATATATGTTTTATTTTATAGTCTATATTATATGTTTCGAATCATTTTTAGAGTCTTTGTAGGTTTAAGTACATTTTGGACAAATTTGAAGGTTCTAGAGAATTTTGGAGCTTAAAGTGAATTGATTCTGAAAAGACAAACTCTAAGCATGTATTTGAAGATGGTGTCGATCAACCCCACCAATGGTGTCGATCGACACCCATATTGTATCAGTAAATTTTCGAGTCTTTAATGAAGTTTCAAATAGTTTGGCCTAAAAGTTTCCTTATTTTCAAAGAAGTTCAATACATGATTTAGACCTATATTATCTATTCTAAAACCATTGTTTAGGTTACACTTTATTTTATCTTAGAGAGATTTGGAGTGACAACTCAGAACTTTTTCATAGAAAAGATTTTGAATTCCCTTATTTACTCTTTTGATTTTTAATGGAATTTATTCATAATATAGTTTGTGTTCCTGCTATCATGTTTGAGTAAACCATCTGTTAGATTTAGTATTCTTCGAAGAATGATGAATTGTTAGACTGAATTGTTAAGGGTATCTTATATTCTTCATGTGGATTGTTCTTAATGCTAGATTTAGATTGACATCTTCAAAGCTTGATCTTAGAATAATTGGTAGACACAAGAGTGTTATTGATTACCTTAACTCATCTTAAATGATCTAAATACATATATGCAAAGAGATTTGGTTTAGAGATTTAGTGAACTTATCAAACATGTTCTTAATGCTTATCTGAACTGATTCGCAAAGAGATTTGGAATTCTAAGATCTACACATAGTAGCATGTGCAACAAAAGTTTATTGATTTAATTGTTGTGATTTGAGTTTAGTTCTTCATAAACTCTTAACAATTGTTTTTGATATTGTTGCTAGTATGGATTGGGTTAAATTTCTAAAATATTGAACATGTGTGTTATCATATGCATTCTTTCTAAATTGATCTATAATCTGCATAATTTTGGGCCTCAATGCAATGTAGTTGGGTTTCATATTGATAAAAATAATTTTTTGCGGAGTGAAATCTTTGACGGATATGTTTTTTTTTTTGTCAACATTGTTTCATTAGAAACTAATCCAATGGGCTTTTACAATTTGGTATTGGATTGTTATAAAAAAAGGTCCAGAGAAAATATCACAATAAGCCTAAAACCGAAAGAGATGCTTGCTTCATCATTCTCCACGTGCCAAGAGAAAAAAGTTACTATTGACACCACGTGTCTTTCGCGGAGAAAACGGCATTCTAGGCCTTCAGAAAGTTTCTCCACCGTGTAAATCCTCTTCTACGCCTCTGTTCTTTCAATCACCGCCGTTGTAGCATCTGAAACCATTCCGCCAAACCTATACCAAATTCTTATGCTTTCCACTTTAACCGCAAATACTTGAGCAAAGGGACCTCGATCCACTGGATTCAACACTGAGGAAACTGAAATCAAGTCGAAGTAAGACCATTTACCGGACCGTTGAAGACAACGCCGGTTCTCCTGAATCTCCCTCGTACACGATTCCCTGTACCCATAAACCTCGTCTTTCTCTCTCTTGGAGATGCTCCACCTGAACGCCATGAACGGCTAACAAAGATAGCAGAGACTGACTCTCTTAAGAAGAAATCAGAGTGAGCGGTGAAGAAAATATTTGATCAAGAATTTAACGGGATAAAATTAAGCTCCAAGTGAAAAGCGAAAACAAACGATGATCCAATCATATAGATCGGATGGTTACTAATCATTTCAAAAACAGGGACAAAAAAAAAATCTTGACGAACAACCTTGATTGTACCGACAAACACATCAAAAGTCGCCATGCCAAGTTTTAATCCGACAAGCGGAAGGGGAGACTCGCCAAGCGAAAGTATTTACAGTAAAGAAACAAAAAACAAAAGGTTTGGTGACCGACGACAACGCCACCAGCTACCGGAAAGAGATGCTTATGATGAACTCTCTAGAGAGAAGTTGGAGGAAAGGAAAGAAGAGAGAGAACTACTCTCATTGGACGGATGTGTAAAATCTGTAATTATGGACATATACTATGGGTCTCACTGGTAACCAAAAAGACCCTGGTGGCGAAAACAAAATGTTTTAGTAAATATGGGGGTTCATCCATAAGTAAACAAACCTCTCTTCTTCACTGCAAATGAATTATAAACCCCGACCCTTATCCACACACACACAGACTTCTTCACTCTCTTAAACCCCTGAGGAAGAGGAAGAGGAAGAGGAAGAGGAAGGCGAATTATGCAGATTTGCCAAACAACGCTAACCTTCACCTTTGCCAATCCCACAAACCCTAATTTCTGCAAACCCAAACCTCTCTTCCCAAGCTTCCAACCCCCTCGCCGCGTCACCTTACCGCCTTGCCGTGGCTTCAGCTCCGACGAGTTCCCCGTCGACGAAACCTTCCTCGAGAAATTCGGACCCAAGGACAAAGACACAGAGGACGAAGCTCGCCGGCGCAACTGGATCGAGCGTGGGTGGGCTCCATGGGAGGAGATCCTCACACCCGAAGCCGATTTCGCTCGAAAGTCTCTGAACGAAGGCGAGGAGGTTCCGCTTCAGTCGCCAGAGGCAATCGAGGCGTTCAAGATGCTGAGACCTTCGTACCGGAAGAAGAAGATCAAGGAGATGGGTATAACGGAGGATGAATGGTACGCTAAGCAGTTCGAGATCAGAGGTGATAAACCGCCGCCTCTCGACACCTCCTGGGCTGGTCCGTTGGTGGTTAGGCAGATTCCGCCGCGTGATTGGCCGCCTAAAGGTTGGGAGGTTGATAGGGAGGAGCTTGAGTTCATAAGGGAAGCTCATAAGTTGATGGCTGAGAGGGTGTGGTTAGAGGATTTGGATAAGGACTTGAAGGTGGGTGAGGATGCTGCTGTTGATAAGATGTGCTTGGAGAGGTTTAAGGTTTTCTTGAAGCAATACACTGAATGGGTCGAAGCTAATAAAGACAGGCTTGAGGAAGAATCTTACAAGGTTCCGTTTTCTTTTTTTAAATGAGACACTTGTTAGCTTAGTGTCTTATGTAACCAAGATGAGGTTTTTATTTGTGCAGTATGATCAAGATTTTTATCCAGGTAGAAGGATAAGAGGGAAGGATTACAAAGATGGGATGGTAAAAGTTGTTTGATTACTTGACTTTAGCTAAAGAAATGTGTTTGAAGTTAATTGCTCTATCTTTGTTTGCAGTATGAGCTTCCCTTTTACTATCCGGGGATGGTAAGAATCCTTCTCCTATGCCTTGTTTATTAACTATTTGTCAATCAGATGATTGATTATATAAGTGAGATATCATTATGTCCATGCAGATTTGCGAAGGCACGGTTACCACTTTGCATCTGTATCAGGGAGCATTTGTTGACATTGGAGGTGTTCATGAAGGGTATATCTACCCTGTTCTTTTTTAGTTAAAACTTTCTGTGATTGTTGTATAATCTGGTTAATTGTTTTCTCTTGTCAATGAAAGAAGTTTCATATGCTCATTCTCATTGCTATGCAGGTGGGTTCCTATTAAAGGTAACGACTGGTTTTGGATCAGGCATTTCATAAGAGTTGGGATGCATGTTATCGTTGAGATCACGGTACTTTTTAGACAGAACTCTCTTTTGCACCTTGATAAAAGCTAAAATGGCAATCTTCCATGCTCATGTTTCTTCTTCTGTTTCTTTTCCAGGCAAAAAGAGATCCATACCGGTTTCGGTTTCCCTTAGAGTTGCGCTTCGTCCATCCCAACATAGATCACATGATGTATGCAGTTCATAAATCTTTATTTTCCCTTTTTTTTTTATTTCGTTTTCTTGTCAAACGGCTTTGGTTATCATGTAATGTGTTTTTCCCCAATCTTGCTTCAGCTTTAATAAGTTTGACTTTTCACCAATATTCCATCGGGATGGGGATATTAATCCAGATGAGATACGGGTTAGTGGAACCCTTTCTTCAAATGTCATTCATATCATAGCCTCTCCCTTTTATCTTAATAACATTATTCTGTGTAGCGAGATTGTGGAAGACCTCCTGAGCCTAGAAAAGATCCAGGATCAAAGCCAGAGGAGGAAGGGCTACTCTCTGATCACCCTTACGTTGACAAGGTATAAGTGTTGTTATGAGTTAGCTTTATGAAAATTAGTATGTTGGCTTTTTAATTTGCGTGATATCTCTTCTTCTTCTTTCTTGTTTGCAGTTGTGGCAGTTACATGTAGCTGAGCAAATGATTTTGGATGATTACGAAGCTAACCCTGAAAAGTACAAAGGCAAAAAACTATCAGAACTATCTGATGACGAAGGCTTTGATGAACAAAAGGAAATCGAGCATGGAGAAGCTTATTATAAGAAAACCAAATTGCCAAAAGTGATTCTGGTAAGAACTTCTCTACTGGTGTGTTGGTGAAACCGTAATGTCTCAGTTATCTGATCAAATGTTTTCTTGTTTTTCACAGAAAACCAGTGTCAAGGAACTTGACTTAGAGGCTGCCTTGATCGAGCGCAAGGTGGTTTCCCCTTAACTACTTTAATATTTTTAACTCGGTTACCAAACATGAACTTGGCTGTTTTCATTAGTCTTACTTTTCTCTCTCTTGGTAATGCAACTGTGAGAGATTCACATAGTTGTATGAATCTTTTATACTGACAGTGGTTAAATCTCTCCTATTGTCTTGTGCAGCACCATAATAAACTAATGATGGAAGCTAAAGCAAGAGGAGAAGGATACAAAATCGACAAGCTAAGAAGAAACACTGAGATGGACGAGTATGATTCCTTACACTGGCGAAGATCTTTAGAGGAAAGAGAAGCATTGCTCAGAGATATCAGCTCGTAAGTACCAAAAAATATCATGACATTACAAGTTCAATCAAAAGCTGATAAGTGAGAATTTATGTTGATGTTTGTCGAAAAGGGTGTTGATGTTTTAAAATTTTGTGTGTGCAGTCGTCAAGCACTCGGTTTACCACTGGAGGAACCAGGGAGGTATAAGCCAGGAAGCTTCTTTGGGAAAGACCAGTACGATCCAACAAGTGCATTGTACCAGTATGACTACTGGGGAGAACCAAAGAACTCAGAAATTAGCAAGCAAGAGAGAATGAAGGATGCACACAACAAATCCATCGTTGGGAAAGGCAATGTGTGGTATGAAATGTCTTACGATGATGCCATTAAGCAGACAATCGAAAGAAGGAAAGATGAGTCTAACGTGGCGAGTCAAAAAGAAGAAGAAACAGAGTCTAAGGAAGAAGAAGACGATGATGATGAGTATGAATTTGACGATTTTGATTATAGCATTTTGAGTGATGAGAGTAGTATCGGTTACTCGGAACAACAACCTCTTGTTAACGGTACTCAGGTTTTCACAGATTGATCTTTAGACGAAATGTAAGAAAGAAGAACATGTCTTCCTTCATGTTTCTTTGGAATTTGGATGGTTTACTGATAAAAAACCTTGCTTAGTTTACATATTAATGTAATTTAGATGAGAGACGATTATTGATGCTTTTATCAATTAAATTATAACTTGCTCAATGTTAGTTAGCATCTCAATCTTGTTAAATCAAAAGACAGTTTTCGGTGTAATAAAACATTTGCTCTTTTCTTTCGTCACAAAAGTAATCACTAAATTCACCATCCTCTGTATATTGAAATTCATTATCATTGTTATTTACTTGACCAGTATATACCGCAAAACGAATTTGAAACTTTTTCTCTATTGATATATGTGAAAGCAAAAAAAAAAAAAAAAAGATGGAATTGATGGTAAGATCGGCATAGATGACATTAAGATCAACAAATAAAACTAATAAGTTTTGAAAAAATAAAGAATGAGTTCTAACCAAAAGCTCAGGAGAAATAATGGAAGATGAGAATGATTGTAAACGCCAAGACAAATCAAGAGAGAGAAATAAAATTTTCAGTTTTTTCTTACTAGTAAAAGTGTTCTAAAAAATAAAAGTTGCTTCCAGCAAAGGGTGGAGACTTTGGCGGTTTGCAGCAGTAAAGGCTAGGGAAACAACCTCTCCCATAGTCTTGACCGTCTCATGGAAAAGGACCTCGATCGAACTCCTGTGTCGTTAATTATCTTGGATAACTAACATCTGCCGACATCGAGTTGAATGATGAGAACGTCATCATGTGGTTTATCGAGCTTAAAGGTCTAGTGTTCATAGAAAACAATCTGGTGTTTGAGAAGGTTTGTCGTCGACGGTCGCATTTTCCTAACGACAGGTTTTTGGCGAGTTTCCGCCGAAACGATAGCGTTACAGCGCCTCGGTGTCACTTAGATGAAATAGACTCATCTTGATCGTCGTTTAGTTCTGACATTCGATTGGTCAATGTCGTCTGGTTTAAAGAACTTATCACACTAGATTTCGAAAGTCGCGTATTATGGGTCCATTTTCATGCCTTCTAATCTAAAATCGGGTTCTTAGCAATGATTTTTTTAAATTGTTTATCTTCCCTAAAAATTACGCTAAAATGTGAAACATAAAACCCATACTAGAAATTTGATGATGTTTGTATTTTGATAACTAGGAAAGGAAGAATTTGTGGACAACAATATTATTAGAACAACAATGATGTATTCTGATTCAAGTTGACAAAAAAGGATAATATATTGATATCGAATAGTTTACAAGACCGATGAATAAGAATGAGACAATCTAGTTAAAGAACAAGATACAAAACGAGATTGAAGTATTTAGGGATGAGAGCTCGAAGTCAAAGTAAAAGTTGTTGGGGTCAAAAACGGTTATCTCGAAATCTACGGCTAAAGACCTTCCCGAAACTCAAAAGATTTCCATACCGAGGGAAAGATCGAACAACGAAAAAACCCACGGACGGTGAGACGGCCTGGCGCCGGCGGCACGCTGGACGCTGGCTGGCTGGCCGGCGGCATCCCGCCTGGCGCCACCGGCACGCTGGACGCTGGCTGGCCTCGGCGCCGGCGGCATTCGCCTGGCGCCGGCGCACCGCCACGCGGGCAGCCTGGCGCCGGGCACCCGCCTGGCGCCGGCGGCACGCTGGACGCTGGCTGGCCTGGCGCCGGCCGACGCTGACGCTGGCTGGCTCGGCGCGGCGGGCGCTGACGCTGCCTGGCGCCGGCGCCGCAGCGGACGCTGACGCTGGCGCCGCCGGCAGACGCTGGGCTGGCTGGCGCAGCGCTGGACGCTGGCTGGCCTGGCGCCGGCGCACTCTGGTGCCGGCGGCACGCTGACGCTGGCGCTGCCGGGCACCGGCCTGCGGCAGCGGCACCGCGCCGGGCCTGGCGGCCGGCGGGCGGCCCGCCAGCCGGCGGCACGCTGGACGCGGCGGCGGCACCGCCGGCGCAGCGCACGCGGACGCTGGCTGGCTCAGGCGCCGGCGCAGCGCTGGCTGGCTGCCGGGCGGCACCAGCCTGGCGGCGGCACTGGCCACGCAGGCGGCCGGCGCCGGAGCACTCGCCTGGCGCCGGCACCCGCTGGCTGGTCGGCCTGGCGTCGTCCGCGCCTCGTCCAGTCTCGTCCTATCGTGTTCGGTTCGATCCCGCCTTAGCTTGTTTGGATCAGCCCTCGTGAGTTTGGTCCAATCAGGCTATGGCGGTTTACCCATTCCACGAGACATCGGATAAACATCAAGTCATCGAAGATAGCGGAAAACTCGAGATAATTACAAGACCGGCGAAAATGGAACATTTCGGAAGAGATAAGCTTGGGCCCAAAGGCGAGGCCCATCACCCTAAGGCAAACCGACCTAGAAGTGGGTATATAAGGAGAGCAAGAGCGAAGAGAAAGGCATCCGAAAATCCGAAATTAGACTTAGAGCATCCTGCTAGCTTAGAAAAACTAGGGTTTAGGTAGTTAGACTAGGAGCAAGGCTTAGGACGTTTGGCTGCCTGCGACTCTATCTTTTCTTTAAATCGCAACTCTCTTTGTCTTTCGGAGAATTCTTGTACTCATTTCTCTTATCTAATAAAACGCCTTCGGGCAAATAATTCAATTCCTATTTTTTGTCTTCTGTTTACTTTGTCGATTTCGTGTGGCAACGCAGAGAATCCGACCTTCGTGGAAAGTCGGGTTCACTTGGCTTTCCTCCGCAATCTTATTTATCGAAAATTGACGGTGTGAATTTCGTTCCCACAGTTTGGCTAGAAGGAGGGCGGATTCTCTAACTCGAAAACCACCGTTCGATCAAAGTTCAGTATGACTTCTTCGTCAGCCGACAACATCGTATCTTTCGAGGATCAAGCAACGGCCCGTACGGTCAATCCTCACAACGATCTCCTCGTAATAGAACTCATGATCCAGGACATTGGACGTAGCAAGGGTATTGGTCGACACCGGATGCTCGCCATATTATCCACAAAAGCACCCTCGAGAGGATGGCGCCGATCTAAGCATCCTTACAGGTGACCCCAGCCCGGTATTCGACTCGGAGAAATTATGACCCTCGCTCAACTAACCTCCTAGTCAAAGCCGGGCGTTGCCAAAACACGGAATTCCTGGTGATCGATGGTCCAACATCCTACAATGCGATAGTTGGAACTCCTGGCTAAACTCCATGAGAGCGATCCCATCAACATTCCACCTATGCCTCAAGTTCCCAACGTCTTTCGGGTCGACAATACATGGTAGTCACGAGCAGCGCAGATCTACCTCGCTACCGAACTAAAACGGAAAACTCTGAAATCGAAACCTCTCAAAAGCAAATGATTCACAACTCACCGAAACCTTCTGGCAGTCCCAAAGAGCTGAGGCCCTGGGGGAAGCGTGAACCAACCTGCGAGCCGGTGGTCTCAATCTGTCTCGACGATTCTTTTCCGAACGGTGTGTCGAGATCGAGCTAACCTCCGCGAACCAATGAAAGCAGAGCTCATCGCGTGCCTCAAAAGAACCTCAGTGCGTTCGCATGGGCTGCGGAGGATATGCCGGAATCGACATTAGCGTAACATGTCACGAACTTAACATCGACCCAACTCACAAACCAGTAAAACAAAAGACGAAAGTTGGGACCTGAGCGTGCCATCGCAATGAGGAAGTCGAAGACTCCTCAAAGTAGGGTCGATAACAAGTCAGATATCCGACTGGCTCGCCAACCCCGTCGTAAAAAAGAAAACGGCAAATGGCGGTCTGTGTCGATTTCACGGATCTGAATAAAGCCTGTCCAAAGGATTGCTTCCCGCTCCCACACATTGACCGACTGGTGAAGCAACCGGAAACAAGCTTCGTCATTCATGGACGCTTTTCCGGATACAATCAGATCATGATGAATCCCGACGACGCAAAAAACTGCGTTCATCACAGACCGCGGAACGTATTGCTATAAGGTAATGCCTTTCGGTCTTAAAAACGCAGGTGCAACATATCAGCGACTCGTCAACAAAATGTTTGCCGAACAACTTCGGCAAAACTATGGAAGTATACATCGATGATATGCTCGTAAAATCTCTTGACGAACACGATCATATAGCCCACCTAGAGGAATGTTTTGCACGACAACCAGCATAACATGAAACTCAACCGCAAAATGTAGATTGGCAGTGGCATCAGGAGAATTCCTCGGATACCTCGTAACGTATCGCGGAATCGAGGCCAACCCAAAACAAATCGACGCACTGATAGAAATGGCCTCCCGAGAACCAAGCGAAGTCCAGAGGCTAACCGAAGAGTCGCGGCTTTGAACCGTTTCATCTCACGCCCACGGATAAGTGCCTACCGTTTACGAGACATTGAAGGGAAACAAGAAGTTCGAATGGTCCGAGCAATGTGAAAAGCTTTCCAGCAATTGAAACATTACCTGGCCACTCCACCAGTCCTCGCAAAACCGGTGGAAGGTGAACCTCTTTTTCTCTATATCGCAGTTTCCGCAACGGCGGTCAGTGGTGTCTTGATACGAGAAGAACGCGGCGAACAAAAACCAATCTTTTACGTAAGCAAGACGTTACTGGATGCGGAAACTCGATACCCTCTAATAGAAAAATTAGCATTCGCTGTCATAACCTCGCAAGAAAACTAAGACCATATTTCCAGTCTCACGCTATAGTGGTTCTCACCACGTTCCTTCACGGATAATCCTGCATAGTCCAAGTCAATCTGGTAGGCTCGCAAAATGGGCAATCGAACTGAGTGAGTACGATGTCGAATACCGCCCGAGGACGTGTGCAAAGTCCCAAGTACTGGCGGATTTCTTGGTAGAATTACCCACTAGAGACATGACTAACGAGGAACCAAACTCAACTTGGGTCCTCCGTCGACAGATCTTCATCCAAACAAGGATCCGAATCGAATCGGCTCACCTCTCCTAACGGGGAAATCCTAGAACAGTCTTTCCGATTGGCTTTTCACGCTTCAAACAATGAGGCAGAATACGAAGCACTCGTCGCAGGATTGCGGCTGGCCCATGGGTTAAAAATCCGTAATATTCACGCTTACTGCGATTCTCAGTTAGTCGCCAATCAATACAGCGGAGAATATGAGGCGAGACGAAAGGATGGACGCATATCTAAAACTCGTCCAAGAACTGGCTCGAAATTTCGACCAGTTCGCCCTGACCAGAATTTCGAGTATGGCTGCGACAGCCCTTGGTTAGAACCAATCCTAGCCTATATCGTGAATGGAACCTTACCCACCGTAAAGTAAAACCAGCTGCACGGTATGTCACGATAGAGGGAGAAATTTATAAGTGGTGTTTCTCGGTCCTCTCATGGCATGCGCAGAAGGGAAAGAGCAAGAAGAATCATGAAGGAGGTCCATTCAGGATCATGCGGAAATCATTCTGGGAAGATCTCGCGTTAAAATCAAACGCCACGGTTATTATTGGCCAACCATGGTAAAGATCAGAAATTCGCCGGGTGCGAAAATGCCAAAGGCATGCTCCAACAATCCATCAACCAGCGGAGATCCTCTCCTCGATCTCGTCCCCCTATCCTTTCATGCGATGGTCCATGGACATCGTCGGACCTATGCACCCATCAAAACAAAAACGCTTCCTCCTAGTCCTTACGGTTTCTTTTCCAAATGGGTAGAAGCGGAATCCTACGCAAGTATCAAGGACACACAAGTCGAGAACTTCGCTGGAAACATATCATAACTAGACATGGGGTCCCGTCGAAATCGTAACAGATAATGGATCTCAATTTATCTCTACCGATTCAAGCATTCTGCGAAAAATGAAAATACGACTTACAAAGTCAACTCCCGATATCCGCAATGCAATGGACAGGCAGAAACCATCAACAAAACCGTCCTTGACGGACTCAAGAAACGCCAGACGCCAAGAAGGGCGATGGGCAGGAGCTCGAAGGAGTTCTTTGGTCGCATCGTACAACCCCAAGGCGGACTACTGGTGAAACTCCATTCGCCCTCGTTTAACGGAATGTATGATCCCCGGAAGTAGAATTCCCGAGTGCGGAGAAGATTCCTCCCCGAAAGAGAGGATTTAAACGACGCTATGATGCTGGACAATCTCGACCTCATCAATGAGCGCCGCGACCAGGCACTCATTCGAATCCAGAATTACCAGCACGCTGCCGCAAGGTACTACAACTCAAACGCACGCCATCGCGAGGTTCAAAGAAGGCAATTTAGTCTTACGCAAAGTCTTCCAAAACACTGCGAGCGAAGCGCAGGAAAACTGGAGCAAACTGGGAAGGACCGTACAAAGTCATAAAAGTAGTCCGACCAGGCTCATACCAAATCGCAAACATGCAAGACGTCAAAATCCCGAGAACTTGGAATGCGATGCACCTCAAAAAATACTACCACTAAACGATAAAGCGTGGTACAAAAGAACTACGAGATGGCTTGATCCCTAGACAAGGGTACGTAGGCAACTCGCCAATCGGCGGATTCAGCTATCCCCCCAATTTAAAAAAAGGGGGGGAGTGGGTACGTATACTCGTATACTCCCACAAATTTCGAAGACTCTAAAATTTTCGAAACTTTTTCACGACTTTTTCAAAATCAGCCGAGACGGCCACAACAGCGGATCTAGTGTCCACTAAGCGATTATCACATCCAAAAACAAATCCCGGATGGCCAAACACTTCACGAGGCATTGTGAATGTGGACGCTTCTCCCTGGGTCAAACTTACGCGACCCCTTGGTCCCGCGTCCAAAACGGAAACGACAGTTTTCTGGCTGCGAACATTCGCAAAAGACATCCCCAAAGCCCGCAAACGTTTCAACACGAGATGCGGCATAAGGAAAAATCAACCTTCAGCATTGCGAGACGTCGCTAACGCTTGAAGGACATTCTTTTCCGCAAAACATTGCAGACGAAATCTTCGTCTCTAAAAACATACAAACGCACCTCAAAACGGTATCATTTCGTTGTTGCTGATCACAACAAACGAACTCTAACGTCCTAAACAGACAAATAGCCGCCCTTCGAGGGGTAGGCTCTCTTACATCCGACAAGGATAAACATAGCGCGATATACAAGAAATCCAAAATTTTGGTCTAGCTCTTCGTCAAGGAAGTAGCTCGACTCACGCCAAAACAAATCATATAAGCCGACAACAATTCGCGGATTTTAAACGGTACGAGTCAGGTTAAAATCGCAAACAGGCAAAACGAAAGCCGATTTGTCATCGCAAAGCCTCAGAGAGAGTAAACCTAGGTCTTGCCCTAAACCCAGCCACGCTGGATCTTGACATCTCACAGACATAGTATGGTATACGAGATCCAAAAATTTGTCTCTTCACTTAAGCCTATTTGTTTCACGAGTTTTTCGCGTAAATCGGTAAACCGCGGAAAATCTCGCTTTATGCAGACAATAGATGGTGATCATCGGGGAACTAGGAATGAGACGACAACTCACATCCTCTTTCTCATACTTCGAAAAAACTGAAGTTCGTAAATAATCGAAAACGTTTCATAGATTGAGACTGCTGAAATTCAAACAAAACCCCAAAAAAGGGGCAGGGATTCGAAGCCACCAACGGCCAGTCCCGGTAAATACATCATGGCCTCTTAAACGGCCGAAACACAAAAAAACGAAATCCCAGAAGGGATTGATAAACCTAGGCGCCCGGGGCGTCATCTTCATCCTCACTCGCGATGGGGACAGCCTGCCGTCGCCTCCCTCGGTCGCATCGCCACTACCCGCCTCGTCCGCACCAACCTCGCAATCTTCTCCCGCGCGCTCCCGATCTTCTGAGTTTTCGGAGGTCGGAGCTAGGGTGCATTCAGCTTGCAGACCGGCGAGGATCGAATCGAAATCTCCCTCGGTGGCCGCCCACTCTCCTTTACAGGACGATAATCTGGCTTCCTCCAAGTCCAAAGACGGGCCTCATTACCTCGGAGCAGCTCGAGCTCATTCAGACTCCCTCGATCCCGCTAAAGCAAAATCCCTCTTGGACGGCTATCAAGGACTCAAACAGGATGGCCATCCTCGTCAGACGACCATAGAAGTCGTCGCTGGCATCGGCAACCTCCGAGGATCTACGGGCGTTCATCTCCTCGTGAGCCTGAACCTTCTCCGAAGGCGGACTTTCGAGGATTTACTCTCTTTCTTTACCTTGAGTAACGAACTTCGCGGTCTTCCGAGTTCGCTCAAGATCGCTGATCTGAACCTCAAGCTGGGGCGGCGGCATGGGTGTCCTCGACAATCTGCAATGCGGCCTTAGACGCTTCAGCGCTTCTGCGACGACTCCAGCTCCTTCGATAGACGAATGACTTCCGACCGCTTTCGCCAAGCATTCCATCGATCAGAGACACAAACTGTCCGCAAAAGGAAAGAGTAAGTATCATCGCAAAAACGGTGCAAAATTACGGACAAAATCGAACCTTGGAGCGATGACGCCAATGACTCTCAGAGGTCGCTTTCCTCGCTCTTCGCACTTCGCTTTTCGCTCCGGACGCTGGGCCAGCTCTTGCCCTTCCTTTGGCAGCGGCGCGGCACCAGCCGCTGGCAGTCCCAAGACAAGTTCCCTCTTCGCGGGGGGGTGCAGATTCTATCGCGTCATCTCTTCCGGAGATCGTGATCGGGGCAGTCGAAGAACCCGATGGATGGATCTGAACATCGAGTCTGTTCAGGAACAATAACCCCTTCTGTAGGCGGGAGGGCATCGGATGGGACTTCGAGCTAGGAACCAAAGGAGCAGGCAAAGGAGTTGGAGCCGCGGAAGAAACATCGGCGTCTCGCCTCGCCCGAGCCTTCGCAGCACTACGCCGGATAGCTTAGCCTTGAAAGAATCAAACCCATCAGTCAGGGACGGAATAGCCTCTTGAGCGGCCTGAGCGGCGGGAGCTTGACTGGCGGAACCGGCGGACTTGGCGGCCTCGCCCATCTCAACATCGAACCACTCTTTTCAACTTGGGATGAAGACATTTTCTTTCTTGAGAGAAAGAAGAGAAATTTGGAAAGATGTGAAGAATGAGAAGGGAGGGTTGGCTACTTATAAGAAAAAGGAGGAGAACACACAGTTTCTCTGCGGAAAATCCTTAGCCAAAGATTTCGATTTTCAAAAATTCAGATCACTCGCCCGCAAAATCGTCTCCGACCTTACGGGCTGGGGGCTAACTGTTGGGGTCAAAAACGGTTATCTCGAAATCTACGGCTAAAGACCTTCCCGAAACTCAAAGATTTCCATAACGACTGACGAGGGAAAGATCGAACAACGAAAAACCCACGGACGGGGACGGCCTGGCGCCGGGCACGCTGACGCAGGCTGGCCTGGCGCCGGCGGCATCCCGCTGGCGCCGGCGGCACGCTGACGCTGGCTGGCCTGGCGCCGGGCGCGCTGGACGCTGGCTGGCTAGCGGCACGCCTACGCCCGGCACGCTGGCTGGCCTGGCGCCGGCGGCACCGCCTGGCGCCCGGCGGCCCGGCCACCTGGCCAGCCAGCGGCAGCCTATGGCCGGCGGCACGCTGGCTGGCCTGGCGCCGGCGGCACCGGCCTGGCCCGGCAGCCGTGCTGGCGGCCTGGCGTCGGTCCGCGGCCCTCCCCGGTCTCGGTCCTATCGTGCCGGTTCGATCCCGCCTTTAGCTTGTTTGGATCAGCCCTCGTGAGTTTGGTCCAATCAGGCTATGGCGGTTTACCCGATTCCACGAGACATCGGATAAACATCAAGTCATCGAAGATAGCGGAAAACTCGGAGATAATTACAAAGACCGGCGAAAATGGAACATTTCGGAAGAGATAAGCTTGGGCCCAAAGGCGAGGCCCATCACCCTAAGGCAAACCGACCTAGAAGTGGGTATATAAGGAGCAAGAGCAGAGAAAGGCATCCCAAAATCCGAGAATTAGACTTAGAGCATCCTGCTAGCTTAGAAAAACTAGGGTTTAGGTAGTTAGACTAGCGGAGCAAGGCTTAGGACGTTTGGCTGCCTGCGACTCTATCTTTTTCTTTAAATCGCAACTCTCTTTGTCTTTCGGAGAATTCTTGTACTCATTTCTCTTATCTAATAAAACGCCTTCGGGCAAATAATTCAATTCCTATTTTTTGTCTTCTGTTTACTTTGTCGATTTCGTGTGGCAACGCAGAGAATCCGGACCTTCAGGGAAAGTCGGGTTCACTTGGCTTTCCTCCGCAATCTTATTTATCGAAAATTGACGGTGTGAATTTCGGTTCCCACAAAAGTGTTTGTGTGTATATGGGAATGTGTATGTTTCGTCCTTGGGGCTGTTCGTTTCTCCTCGAGATAAGTCATTTGGATGGAGATGAAAGTTTTGTTTTTTTAGACATTAAAACTATAAGTTATCTAGATGGTTCATCTGAATGAATTTAACAATTTAGACTTAATTTTGAAGATCAGCTGGCTGATTCAAATTGGACCATCAGATGGATATGATTTGTAAAAATGATATAATGTCTATTATACCTCTATATAATTCAAAAATTACAAACTTAAACCTAATATCATTTTAATTTTGTCGCTCACAAAAACAAGACAAAACCATAAAACTACATTTTCCCCCCAAAACCATAAAACACATTTTTCCACCAAAACTACAAAATACAGTTTTTCACCAAAATCGCAGTTTTCCGCCAAAATCGCAGTTTCTCGTCAAAAACGTTATTTCCCGCCAAAACGCTTTTTCCCGTCAAAACCACACAACACACATTTTTTTGAAACACATTTTCCTGTCAAGACCACCAAAACATATTTTTCCGTCAAGACCACTAAAACCTCTTTTCCCGCCAATACCACAAAAACGTGTTTTTCCGCCAAAACCGTAAAAATGTGTTTACCTACTAAAACAGCAAAACTTGTTTTTCCGCTAAAACAGGAAAAACACGTTTTCCCTTTAGACCGCAGAACACATGTTCCCGCCAAAACCACAAAAATGCATTTTCCCGCAAAAACACATTTGCCTACCAAATCCGCAAAATGCATTTTTTCCCGCTAAAACCGCAAAAATGTGTTTATCCGCCAAAACCGCAAAAACGCGTTTTCCCGCCAAAACCGCAAAACGTATTTTCCGGCAAAAACCGCAAAGATTTGTTTTCCCGATAAAACTGCAAAAACGCGTTTTCTGCCAAAAATGCAAAAACACAGTTTTCCACAAACCGCAAAAACGCGTTTTTCCACCAAAACCACAAAAACGTGTTTTCTAGTCTGCACCGCAAAACGCATTTTCTCGCCAAAACCGCAAAACATGTTTTCTGCCAAAACCGCAAAAACGTGTTTCCCGCTAAAATGATATTTCTCGCCAAAACCGTAAAAACTCGTTTTCCCGCTAAAACAGCAAAACGTATTTTCTCGTCGGAACCGCAAAAATGTGTTTTCCCACCAAAACTTGTAAAAACGCATTTTCCCACTAAAATGCATTTTCGCACCGAAACCGCAAAAACTCGTTTTCCCGCCAAAACCGCAGAACGCGTTTTAAAATGTGTTTTCCCGCCAAAACCGCAAAATATATTTTTTCGTCAAAACCGCAAAATATATTTTCTCGTCAAAACCCCAAAAACGAGTTTTCCCGTCAAATCTGCAAAAATGTATTTTTCCGCCAAAACCATAGTTTAAAATTATTATATTATAAATTAATTTAGTGAATAAGATATAAAATTTGACTAAATCTAAACAATGGTATATTAGTAATTTGTTTCCTAAACTTTTCAGGATAGAAATGAAAATAAAGAAACAAACATAAGTTCAGTTAGATAATTCATCTAAGATGAACCATCTGGATATATCATATAAATGGATCAGCTTGATGGAGATGACAGATGGTGAAATGACCAGCCCTTTTCTCTTCCTCTTCTACTTGTCCAGAATAACTAAAAGAATCCCCCAATTTTTTTTTTACATTTAAGGACCCTTTTCCAAAGAAGTAGTATAACTAAAAGAATAATATTAGAGAAGCAATTTTAAAAAAAACATAATTCTTTGTGTTGAATATTATAAAAATATTTTCTATTAAAAGAGAAGTTAAAAAAATCTGATGTATCAAAGTCTTAGTTGGACATTAGTTATTTAATATGACATATTTGATTATTTACATTAATCAATCAAATGTATATTATTTAAAAAATCTTAATAATTAATAAGAATATTAACATTGGATTAGTTTAACTATAAATTTAAACTTTATTTTTAGTAATAACAAAATTTGTTGATGAAAAAAAATTGTTGAGAAAAATCTAAGAAGATCTTACCAAAAAGTTAAATTTTTTTTAATAAAACAATGTATTAATTAATTTCATGATTATTAGTATAATATTAGTATAAGTTAATGTTAATTAAAAATAAAAATTATATGCTATATTTTATAATTTTTATAATTTTAGTCTATATTATATTAAAATATAAATTATATATGAAATAAATATAAAAATTATATTAGATTCATAAATTAACATATTAATTTTAAAAAGTGTTTACATTGAAAAAAGAAGAAATTGTTAACATTTTTTCAACTCACAACAATATATTTTTTTAAAACAACTATATAATATTATTTTTATTTAAAGGTGATTATATACAAACTATAAATTATATAAATAACGTTAATTCATGTGTTATTTACAAATATGCTATCAGGAAACTTTGAAATTTTATATTCATTAAAAATATTACTAAAAATAAATTTTAACAATAATCTTACTGTTTATTTACAATCATGACAATTTTTTTTTAAATTTTCAAAAGTCATATAATCTTTCAAACTCATAATGATAGATAATAATGCATAAACTCAGAAATAGTTGTGTAATTTTTCAAATTTCTCTTGACTAAATATACAATTTTTAAAATAAATATTTGAGACTCATGATGATAATATGTTAAATTTTACAGAAGATAAAATAATAGATGCTAAATTATAAGTTTTAGAAATGCAACACAAAAAATTATATTGTAAAAATTAAAATAGTATAATATTTTGAAATCTTAATTTTATAACAAAAAAATCAGAAAAATTAATACCATAACATAAAAACATCATATATTTACAAAATTTACTAAAATAATATTATAAATGCTACTTTGCATAAATTTATTAAAATAATAGGGCTGAAATACTTAAAATAGAATAATGCATTTACTTATAATATCCTGCAATATACAAAATTTCAGATGCTAAAGTATATTTTTTAAATACAATATAAAACATAAATTGATTTGTTATTAATATTTTTAATGAAATATTAAATTTTCAAAGTTTTCTGATATAATATTTTTTAAATAACAAATGAATTAAAGTTATTTATATAATTTATTTATTTTATATAATTATTCTTAGATAATATGTTGTTGTGAGTTTAAAATACATAAAAATAATAATGTATAGTTTTTTTTTAAAAATATTATTTTGAGTTGAAAAATGTTAACAATTTTTGGCATATTATTTAGTTTCTGAAATTTAATTCGTTTTAACAGTGAGTGATATTTATTTATATAAATGAAAACACTTTTTAAAAATAAATAGGTTAACTTATCAATTTAATATAATTTGTATCTATCTAATCTAGAATTTCTATTTTAATATAATATAGACTACAATTATAAAATAATAGGGCTGAACTACTTGAATAGAATAATGCATTTACTTATAAAAGCTTGCAATATACTAAAATTTCAGATGCTAAAGTATATTTTTAAATCCAATATGAAAACATAGATTATCCTAAACAAATATCATTTCTATAGTATAACTAAATAAATTTTAATTTCGCTATTTGGAATAAAAATGGTTTACGTGGTTATTGGTTCTTGGATGGGGACCTTGAATGGCACTTCCACTGGTTTTGGTGGCAACATGAATGGCTTGATGGTTTTTGGTTATCTGGTACTTGGATAGTGAACGAGTAATATGGGTGTCTAGCTCTAATACAACTCCGACTGGTCTCTTTAAACCGGTTGGGGAGGCTCGGATTGGATAAGAAAACTACAGGTGTTAAGGCGAGTTCTAAGAAGCACAATTGACGGAAAATTTAAGAAGGAAATCAGGTTACTTGTTGTTCAAATCAAGCCTTATAAAACTCTTCTTTCATGTTGGAAAGAGAAAGTATTATTCTATGATTGTTATTTGTACTCTGGTGCTATGTATTATGGATTAGAAGTGGAGCTGGGATCTTGTTCTCGACACGGAATTTGTATAATGGCTTTGATGTGGAAAATTGTATTATCTGTTTCCTGGCAGGCTGTGAGTCTCATTGGCTCGGAAACTCGGTTTCATTTACTTTTAATGGACTACACTAGGAAACAAAACGAGATGACAGGTTTAGAATATTATATACGATTAAGTTATTATGGCAGAAGGCTTGTTGGTATTCTGCTGAATAAATTACTTCACACAGGATGTAATGTATTTGGATTTTTTTGGCTATATGCTGCCCCTTGGGCTTCTCCATGGTTCGGACTTACGTAATGATGTTGAATAAAACTGGTATTTATGGTTTTTCCCTCATACGGGTGATGGCTTTTTTTGAGAAGGAGTCTTAAATGGCTAGACTTTCAATGGCACATTATATTGCATTTGGTCTCATCATACCAAAGGCAGGTACAGATGCAATGCGTGGATAAGGAGTGGACATATTTTTTTATGGACCGAAAAGGTGTTGGAGTCTGCAGGGTTTCTTTGGACCCGCCTTTTAGCTCGAATGAGCATTCTATAATTTTTATGTACTCAGCTGGAATTGTAGAGCCGTGGGAAGTAAATCGACTATCAGTTATCTTAGGGAGATATGACAAAAACATAAATCAGACTTTTTATTTCTATCAGAAACAAAGCAAGATTTTGCTTTCATTCAAGGATTTCAGAATTATTTCGGATATGATAATTTAGCCACAGTAAATCCAAATGGAAGAAGTGGGGGATTAGCTCTTTTCTACAACAATGAGTTTCAAAATAAGATTTTATATTCTAGTAATTGGATGATAGATGTGGAAGCAGTAGCTTTAGGGAAAATGATTTTTCTCATCTTTGTATATGGAGATCCAATCATAAAATTGCGAGAGAAAGTTTGGGAAAGATTAACTCGATATGGGTTATCGCGTGCCAAACCATGGTTTATCATTGGAGATCTAAATGAGATTACCGGAAATCATGAAAAGGATGGAGGATCTTTGAGGAGTGCAGACTCTTTTATCCCTTTTAACAACATGATAAAAATGAGCTTGTTGGATTTCCTGGCTCGAGGGAACAAAATGTCCTGGCAAGGACGAAGGGGCAAAGGGAAAGGGGCTGTGACGGTCAAATGTCGTCTAGATCGTGCATTGGCAAACAAAGAGTGGCACACACTATATCCCTGTTCGTACACAGAATACTTAGGGATTGTAGGGTCTGACAATCGCCCAGTGGTGGCTTACCTGGAAGATAAAGATCCCAAACGGAGAGGTCAATTTCGGTTTGATAAGTGATAGATTGGTCAGGAAGGTCTTATGGAATCATTAGCTATGGGTTGGTCAGAGCATAATGAAGGTCGATCAGAAGATTTTGTGAAAAAAATTGGTAATTGTCGTCACAAAATTGGTAAATGGCGGAAGAATAATCCACCATATGGGAAGGAAAAAATTAATGATCTACAAAAGGCTCTCGAAGAGGTACAGACGGATAATAACAGGTCATTGGAAGAAATTCTAGAGGTATCTAAGAAGTTACAGGACGAATATAAGGATGAAGAGGACTACTGGTACCAGAAGAGCCAGAATATGTGGTACTCATCTGGGGATCTCAATACGAAATTTTATCACGCCTTAACGAAGCAATGTCGTGTTCATAATAGGATTGTGGGGCTACACGATGAAGCTTGAAACTGGATCATAGGAGATGACGGAGTGAAAAAGTGGCAGTAGATTATTTTGAAGATCTATTCAGTACGACTTCTCCAGCAAAGTTTGATAGTTTTCTATCTGAGGTACCACCGTGTATCACTTCTCAGATGAATCAAAAATTGTTAAAGACAGCGACGGAGGATGAAGTACGACAGGCTTTGTTTATGATGCATCCTGAGAAGGCTCCATGACCGGACAAAATGACAGTTCTTTTTTCCAACATTCCTGGCACATTATAAAAATGATTTGGTCGAGATGGTCAATAATTTTCTGGTTTCAGGAGAAATGGAATCGAGGCTAAATATCACTAACATTTGTATGATCCCAAAAACGGAGAGGCCGACAAGGATGACGGAGCTAAGGCCAATAAGTTTATGCAATGTAGGATACAAAATCATCTCGAAAGTTTTATGCTAGAGACTTAAAATTTTCCTTCCCACTCTTATATCGAAAACTCAATCGGCCTTTGTGGCAGGAAGATTGATATCGGACAACATTCTTATAGCTCAGGAAATGTTCCATGGCTTGCGAGCCAATAAAGCATGGCAAGGAAAATATATGGCAATCAAAACGGATATGAGTAAGGCATATGATAGGGTGGAATGGGACTTCATCCAGGCTCTCCTACAGATATTGGATAAAACTAATGATGGAATGTATATCATCGGTACAATATCAGATTTTACTAAATGGTCAACCACGGGGTCTCATTGTTCCATATAGGGGTTTACGTCAAGGAGATCCACTATCTCCTTATTTATTTATCATGTGCACTGAGGCTTTAATTGCAAACATCAAGAAGGCTGAAAGGGAGAAACAATTGACGGGATGAAGGCAGCCAGAGCTTTTCCATCGATATCTCATTTGCTCTTTGCAGATGATAGTCTTTTCTTTTGTAAGGCACAAAGGGAGGAGTGTCAAACTATTCTCAGGATATTAAAGGAATATGAAGCGGTATCGGTCAACTCATAAACTTTCAGAAATCCTCGATCCAATTTGGACATAAGATTGAGGAATCTAGCCGACAGGAATTGAGAGATATTTTGGAAATACAGAACTTAGGGGGAACGGGGTCTTACCTGGGATTGCCTGAAAATCTTGGGGGTTCAAAGATTCAAGTGTTTAGTTTTGTCCAGGAGCGTCTAAACACCAGAATCAATGGATGGACCTTTAATTTTTTTACCAAAGGAAGAAAGGAAGTGGTCATCAAGTCAGTGGTTACGGCTTTACCTAATCATGTCATGTCTTGCTATCGTTTACCAAAGGCTACTGCAAAGAAATTGACGAATGCGGTAGCACAATTCTGGTGGAGTCCGGGGGGAAACACAAGGGGGATGCACAGGAAATGATGGGATAAAATATGTGCACATAAGGATGAAGGAGGTTTGGGTTTTAAAGACATTAGGGATTTTAATACGGCTATGCTTGGTAAGAAGCTATGGCGGTTAATTGAAAAGCCAAACACCTTATTTGCTCGAGTCTTCAAAGGTCGGTACTACAGGAATGCATCACCCCTGGAACTGATCCGCTCATATTCTCCGTCATATGGCTGGAGGGGTATTGTTTCCGCTAGATCTCTGGTAAACAAACAACTAATCAAAAGGGTGGGATCAGGATCGACTATATCTGTATGGAATGATCCTTGGCTCCCAACCACTCGCCCGAGACCAGCAACTAGAAATCACCAACAACATAGTTACGCAGATCTTATAGTGGATTCTCTAATAGATCCCGCTTTGCGAACATGGAATTCGCAGGTAATCCGGGCTTTAGTAGATCCTCAGGATATGAAACTCATCGAAAGTATACCACTGAGTAGGACTCAGATGACAGATAGGGATGGATGGCATTTCACAAAAAATGGGAGATATACTGTTAAATCAGGATATCAGGTTGAAAGGGTTTACCCAGATAAGGCGAAACCACCAGAAATGTTTGGACCTACAGTTGATTTATTGAAAGCGTTCTGCTGGAAAGTACGGTGTCGACCAAAGATAAAACATTTCTTATGGCAATTGATTTCAAGATGTATAGCAGTTAAGAAAAATTTGCGAGCCCGAGGGTTACAGGGGGATATATGCTGTGCTAGGTGTGGAGCTAAAGATGAATCAATTAATCATGTCTTCTTTGAATGCCCTCCAGCGATTCAGGTTTGGGCGCTTTCGAAGATACCGTCAAACCCGGACATCTTTCCCACCGACGCTCTTTACACAAATATGGACCACCTGTTTTGGCGAGTTACACCAAAAATGGAAGATCATCAGTATGCTTGGATTCTATGGTACATTTGGAAAGAAAGGAATAATAAAGTATTCAGTAATATGGATATAGACCCCAAAGACACCCTTAAACTTGCAGAAACATAATCAATACTATGGGCGGAGGCACAAGTACTAAACATTCATAGAGTAGTAGCTCAGACTGCGGTCGAGCCCCTACCATCAATTCCAGGCCGATGGTGCTTTACAAATGGTTCTTGGAAAGAACATGACTGTTACTCGGGACAAGGCTTGTATAGTAATTTACAAGGTTTTGATGGTTTAATGGGAGCATGGAATGTTAGGAATAGTCTTTCACCACTGCATGCAGAGATGGAAGCGCTATTATGTGCAATGGAATGTATGAGGAACTTACGTCAGTCTCAGGTCCCATTTGCAATGGATTGTTCTCAATTAGTGAAGATGGTTTCGGAACCAGAAGAATGGCCAGCATTTGCAATTTATTTGGAAGATATCAAGACCCTCAAGGACAGTTTCCCTAGCTCAGCAATCATACATGTCCCACGAACGCAAAATACAAAGGCGAATAGCTTAACACGCAGTGCTAGGAAACAGCCGTCTTTCGTTGTTCACATGGATGTGGAGCCTCCAGATTGGTTTTCAGAGTCAATATGAGTCTGTTTTTCAGTTGATGCCAAAAAAAAAACTAAATAAATTTTAAAAATATACGGTATGCAAACTGTATAAAGTTTTTAAAAAAAAACATATTTTGTATGTGATTCTCTATTTGATTATTTCAGATTATAAAATTTTTGTACCAACTCGAAAAATATATTAGTATGTAATAATAATTAATGACAAAGTTAATGTATACAACAAATCATTATATATTAATCATGTCGAATAAAAAATTTAAAACAATAAGATGATAGAGTTATACAATATATAACACTAAAATGTAAATCATACATTTCAAACATTACGATAATATCAAAATTATATATTTATAAAATGGAAAAAATACATGCATGGATGTCCAGATCAAACTCTAGTATCATTAAAATAACTAACAGAAAATTAAGTAAGATATGGTTTAATTTGCAACTTGCATATTACAAGATACTCGAGGGAAAAAATACAAGATGGTATAATATGATCCAGGATATAGATTAGTCAATCATTTCATTTTCAACGTTCAGATATTCCAATTGAGTAGAGAAGAGAAGCTGAGGTGATGTTGGAATCCGAGGCAACTCTTTTACCATGTTGCTTCTATCTATAGGCTTGCAGGACATAGAGATGTATCTTATGGAATCCGAGGCAACTCTTTAAAGACTTGGAGTTGGCAAGAAATGTATCTTATGATTTATTTATCTTTTCTTCTTCCTCTATATCCTTTCCACTCAAACATCTCAAGGTTGGGTGACACAACATAGCGGAACTGATTCAACTGAACTCGGTTAATTGGCTCCATGAAAGTTTGAAATCTTTCTTAAGTCGAATAAGTGTTAAATAATATTGAATATATACAATGTAACTCATATACTTAATTTAACTCTTTAGTTTCAAGAAGAGAAGAATCTAGGGGTTATTCGATACTGTTCTCACTTGTTTCACGTATATTGCATCGATGTTTGGCTTCAAAGTTCAAACTTCGATATACACCTACCACGCTACTACTACTTCTCAAATATGAAGAAGGAATCAAATAAGTGGCAACCAAAATCGCAGATTCGCTTTCACAAATGTCATTCTCACAAGACTAAAATATCATACTTGCAAAAAAAAGTATCATACTTGCATTTGCATTGATTACATAAAGTCAAAGGTGAGCTACATAAAATTGGATTTGGCATTTGGATGAAACTCTGGGAAGCTTCATTAGATCGTTGGTGACTCGCAAATACTCACCGTGATTGTTGTTCTCTTGTTGAACACCAACTTTAACAATTTCAAGACTTTTCAGTTTCTCGAACAAATGCCCCATTTGTTTCAGTTCTTTACAACTTTCTCCACACCCTGTAATTTCTAGCACCTTCACTTGGCATCTCCATAAACAACATTCTTCTTCTTCTTAAGGATACAAGCACACACGTCCCCACATTTATCTGTCACCTTGTGCACAAGACCCTGAAGGATAAAAACACACAAGGAAATTCATGTATATATATACTGGCCAAGAAAATACTTAAAGGAAATGCGTAGTAATACTCTAAGATCATCTCCAACCATCCTATATATTTGTCTGCATAATAGTATCTAGAATCAAAATTTCTCTAATCTATCTCTATTTTTTACTCTAAAACATTTATAGCTATTTTTATTCATGTTTAGGGGAAAAATAGCAAATTCTATTTTTCACTCTATATTTTGAAGTATGATATTCTAGAGAAATACATTTAAGTAAAATTTACCTCTATTATAGAGTTCTTTTATTTAAGAAAAAGTAGCAAAACACAGTAGAGATGATACGAGGATCATCATACCTTTTTTTTTGCTAAATTGTAAATATCATTAGTGATAATGAAGCTTTTAGTTACAAGATTAATTGCAGCCATAGTTTGCTTTGACAACCAAACTGATCTTTAGGGACCGCAAAAAGTTTAAAAAAATTCCTAAAGACCTAACAACTTAACTTCATACATCCAAGCATTGAACAACATGAAGCTAGTAATTTCTAGGACTAGAAACAACAATGTAGAATTCCCTAAGCCAAAACGCTTCCTGCTCACCGGAATTAACCGTTAGAGCAAGAGTATACCCTGAAGAGATGTTCCGTCGGACACTCACCGAAGTGGCTCCAATCAGCTTCAACGGAGGTGGCTGGCTCCCACCCCGGGGCACCACTGGAGGAGGACGCCAACAGAACGAAACCTCTGGATATCTCGACAGAAGCAAGATGTAATACCAAAACATCACCGCAAGACATAAAACACGAGTTACGGTCAAGCGTAGGCGGTCTAAAGTTTCCAGAACTAAAGAATTCTTCAACAAAAGTGGCAGAACTTGCCAGCCTTGTTTCTCGTCGCTCTCAAAAGATAAACCAGTAAGGTTGCTGAACAGAGGAATGGAACTACAGCATCAATGAAGCACCTGATGATCATATACTAGTAAACATAAATGAGTATGATTATCATGCTCCACAAAAACGTAACAGAAGAAGTAGCAAAACTGACCTCAAGGGAATGAGAAGACAAGTGAAGAGTCTTAACGTTGCTTAACCCAAAATAAGTATGGTAGCATCAGCAAAACCATCATTCTCATAATAAAAATAAAACTCTATAGGTGATTCCCATAATCGAAGATCCAGTCTAGCTTCAAGAAGCGAACTAAAATCAACAGTATAATGTTCCTGGACATAGCCAGAGTAGTCAAGGAACAAAAGGGTCGGTGTCTCAAACAAAACGCTGGTTCGATCAAATTCACGTTCCTCTGTAGAAAAACCGCTAGAAATGGTCAGCCGTTTGACAGATTGACCAGACACAACCATTATCCACTCACTTCCGTGGGGTCTATCACCATAACGTATGAATAGTTCCTCAAGCACGGGACAACCAGAGATGAGCGAGTCAAACATGTAATCAGCTCCATAACCAGTTCCAATAAGAGTAAGTGTTTTGAGAGCTGGGAAATACACAGAGCCACTAGGAAGACAACCTCCTTCAAGATAGAATCCATGAGAAAGAGTGAGATTAACCAGTTTTTTGCTGGTGAAAAACTCAGAATCTATACAATGATCTTCATGTGATATCAAGTGTAGTTCCAAGAAGCCTCGGTCTAAAACAGTGCGAATCCAACGGTCGACACGAGATGGGTCTAGGTTAAATCGACATTTCAGAGTGAATTTCTTGACTTGGGAATTGACTAAGAGAGCAAGAGTATTGTCGACGAAATCAAAGAAGCAGGTACCAGGAAGATCACTTACTTTGTTGGGATAGAGAAGCATTGAGTCATCGAAATCAAGAATGTTTACCAGAGGCAGGGAATGTTTCCATCTTTTGGACAAAACTGACGTGGAAGCAGCAATTTTGTCGGAATGATAGAGTCTTGATATACAGAACTCTATGAACTCTTCTTATTGATCACTCAACACCGATTACAAGATGGAATAGAGATTACAGGATGAACAAGAACAGAGCTTTGAGCTTGACTCCGGCTAGGCTCTCATGGCGAGCTTCACCTTCGTCACCGATCTCATGGCGACCGGGTTAAGATGACTCATGGCGTCAATCTACAGCAACATCAAAGCATACCGTCTCTCATCATCATCTTCTCTTCTTATATGCGTGACTTCTTTGCGAGCTGACTGTAACAGCAAACCTTCTGCACCAGACAAAGGCTCTCCAGACTCTTCCTCATTAAACACGTCAGCGTCCTCCCTGCCACGTCAGACTCAAGCTAATGGAAGTCTGTCAATACATTCCCCACGAAATCAAGCTTGCCCACAAGCTTGTATGAAAAGAAAACACTCATTCATAAACTGATGTGCAGCTCCACTGAGATGAAAGCATTGCAGGTCCATATGCATTGAACAATCCAGCTTCAACTCTTATTCGTTTCTGCCACTTTAGTTTGCCACCCTTCTCAGAAGAACAAGTGAAATTCACCATTATTTCTCCAGCGATGCCAAACAAAAAAGAACTACTCGAAGGACTAAGCACAGCATGTAATGGTAGAGCTTGTACTTGCTTTAGTCTCTCTTTGTATTTGAACATCCTTGACTTGCAAAGCTTTTCCCGTTGTTGCTTCTGCTGTAACAGACCCATCAGTAGATGTCTCTTGACATGTATCACTAAACTGCTTCTGTCTTTAAGTGATGTATGATTCTCCACTTGAACCATCTCGTGTCTACTCAGTTCTGTTTCTTCCCATTGTTTTCCAGTCATTTTCTTGAGAACAATAGACTTGCTTGCTATTGCAAACCACCAAATCAGCTCAACTTCTACCAGCCCACACATCATTATTCTCGTGTATACTCCATCCCTTGAAATCAAGCTTGCCCACAAGCTTGGAATGAATAAGAAAATGGAAGAACTTCCAGGAAATAACTCATATGGCTGCAACTCTGTTAGTCTGCATGCAACTCTCGCCAACACCAACACTTGAAACTGCTTAAACCGCCACATATGTTTCACTTGAAACTTTGTATTACCAACTAGCAGCTGTGTCAATGCTTGTAAGACTCTCAATCCCCGTTTAAACCTCTGCCTTAAATTCTGTCTCAGCAGTTTTGGTTGTTCTAGTGCATGACGTGTGAGAGACGAGCAACCAATCAGCTCACTACCATTCCCAACTCTGAATCCAGCAAATGTGTTTACCACAGAGATCTGATTCATATGTGGAATTACACACCGAGACCTTTCTGCAACTGCCTTGTTCTCACGCTGCTTCCTTACTCTGCACAAGGATCTCAAGCTTTCAAGCCAGACAGAAAAACAGACTTTCCACCTCTCATCTGTGTCCTGGAGCAGCCAATCTCCTTCGGCTGAATCGTTCTGCTCTGTATGGTCTTGTTCAAACACAGTAGAACATGAAAGAGGGTGGACTACTTCGGATTGATATTGAAACCGCTTAAACTCAACAACTGACGTTCTGAACCACTGAGAATATCTCTGAACTCCAACGTTGAAACTGGGTGTAAGTTCACCAACCTTCGAAGCCAGAAACTCTGAAAATGCTTCGATTTAAACTTAAATCTCCAGGCTTTAGAAAACTTTCGTTGCTTCTCCATACATGAATCTGCTTTCTCTGGTTCGTGAAGGGCAGTAAGAACTGAGTCTTGCTTGAGCATTAACTCTGGTGAAGAGCAACAATTAACAACACGATCACTAGGACTCACAGATAATCTATCCACCGTTGATAAAGCCAACTGCTTCACCATATCTGTCTGAGTATGAGACATCTCTGCAATTTTGTCAACTATTTGCTCCTCAGTTGATTCTGTACCTGATGGATTTGGCTTTTGTGGTTCGTACTCTGTAATAGAATCACTCAACGCCGCAAGGTCAGTAGATGCTAGTTCACATCCCAAATCTGATATGTGATCAAAAACAGAAAGTGAACCCTTCTTAATCACAATTTCTGCATTTTCTGTCACAATTTCATTCTCAGATTCCTCCATAAGCGATGAGCTTGTCTCCTCCTCTACTTCCATCGCATGACCAGCACTCCCGTTTGAATCTGCCTCCTCTCCCAAATCCACTTTTACTGCAACAGAGGCTAAAGAAACTTCTTCCACCGTTGTGCTATGCTTCTCTACTCCTGTCTCATGAACACCTTCACTGAGAGAACTGGATTCATCCTTCACATCTACTGCAGAACAACTCATAGCAGGATCAAATCGAGCTAACAATTGTTGTTTAAAGTCAGCCCAAACCTTGATTTTTTTCCTGCGAAGCATTCCAGCAAGCCAACTACTCACAGCTCCACTTAAATTCAGAGATATCATGCCCAATTTATAGTAATCGTTTCGATGCCTATAATACCTATCAGCTTGCACAATCCAACTTTCTGGATTTACTCCATCAAACACAGGCAACTCAACCTTATCACCATTGTAGAATCTATCAGATTCAGCATTCAATATCATCTTCTCTGGATCATCATCAGCACCAAATTTGAGCCACAACATTTCTTTCATCTCTTTCCAGCTTCTAATAGACATCCATGAATCAAGACGAGTAATGTACCTCTCAGCTTCCCCTACAATGAATCCGTAAGCCATGTGTAACTTCTCAAATTCATTGAGTCCCTTCCGAGCAAAGTAATGCTCCATCCATGAAATCCACTGCCTCAAGTCAACAGCTGGAAACACTGGAACCTCGACGATTCCCATGACTGCGCTCGAATCCTCCGGTTTCGCTGCCGTTCCGATCGTCGGGATCTGTTTCTCCCCATAATCGAATCGTTCCGGCTTTGCCTTATCGTTTCGTGTCACCAGCGGATCTCTCTGCATCGTCTTGTTCGCGTCGTTTCGATTTCCATTACCACAATAACTTCCGTAACCTCCATTACCGCCTCCGATGAAACCAGAAACGGAATCATCGCGTCTCTTCCATCTCGCCGCCGATTCAGCAAATTTCATCACCATCGCGTTGGATTCGAAACCGTTTCACCGCACGAATGATAGAGTCTTGATATACAGAACTCTATGAACTCTTCTTATTGATCACTCAACACCGATTACAAGATGGAATAGAGATTACAGGATGAACAAGAACAGAGCTTTGAACTTGACTCCGGCTAGGCTCTCATGGCGAGCTTCACCTTCGTCACCGATCTCATGGCGACCGGGTTAAGATGACTCATGGCGTCAATCTACAGCAACATCAAAGCATACCGTCTCTCATCGTCATCTTCTCTTCTTATATGCGTGACTTCTTTCCGAGCTGACTGTAACAGCAAACCTTCTGCACCAGACAAAGGCTCTCCAGACTCTTCCTCATTAAACACGTCAGCGTCCTCCCTGCCACGTCAGACTCAAGCTAATGGAAGTCTATCACGGAACCAACGACAAGTGTTGCCAAGAACTTCATCTGGTAAACTGCTGATTAAATCTCTAACACCCGTATCAACAACTTTACGGGAAGCCATAATAACTCTAGATTAAGGCCTGAAACTAAAATCTAAAGTAGGTTTTAAAGGAAGTATTATATATAAATGCCTGAAATCTTAAGAGATCAAAAGAAAATGATAAAAATCTGAAAGAAAACTTGCTGTTTAAGAAATATAAAAAACCAGATGCGAAAGCAATATTGACTTAGAGAGCCGAGAGAGACAAAAAGTCTTTGTTTTTAATTAATTTGTCTTAATCCTAATCTAACCGATAAATGATGATTAATCTAATTCAGAAGCATGATTGATTGATCTCTTTTTTTTTATGAATGTAAAATTTTTTTCAAGCAAAACTGTACTACATCAAATGCATCTATTTTCTTTAACTATAGAAAATAAAAAAATCTGAATCTCAGAAGAAATCTTTATCAATCTTGTCGAGTCTCAGACCAAGTGATCAAACCCTCTTCAAGATGCTTGTACCCTTTCCTTTTGACTGAAAGAAGTTTCAGCCTGATGGTTTTGTCAAGAAACTTTATCAAACAAGCCGCATCGCGTGGCTGTTCTCCATGCCTGCGCGAGTTTTTTTTCCTCCATATTATATGCACCGTTGCTTAAAGTGTCACTACAGATCCATGGCATTGGAATATAATGTATGGGATTTCAGTTTCAGTGACACAACGTCTATTAGCCCGTCAGAGCAATGTTTGTAGAGGTATGGTTCATCCCAGTGATATCTCCTAACTTCTCTCAAAAACTTCTTTCTTATATAACCCTTGAGTTCTTCAGGTTATACGTCCGCAGCTTGTAGTTCATTATTGTGGGAACCGAAATTTGCACCGTCAATTTCCGATAAAGATTTGTGGAAGAAAACCGAGTTAACCCGATCTTCCTTGAAGGTCCCGGATATCTGTGGCCGCATACCTAAACAATCAATAGAGATAAAAGTTGCGAAAAAAGAAATCGTAAAAGTTGAGCGAAAGAGATCTTATTTCTGAATTCTCGTTTGAGCGTGTACAACAAGAAAAGAAATCGGCCGTAAGAGCTGACGAGGAGTCCGCTAGTCTGGTCGTCTAAGTCTATCCTAGTTGAGTCGCACCGCTAGTGAAAACGAAAGAATGCTAAATCGCTAAGTGCTAAGTGCTCTGAAAGTTTGTGTTCTGGTTTGCTTCTTGCTCAAAGCTCCCTTATATACCCCTTAAGACGGCCTATCTTCTCGCGGCTGAATCGGGCTTTTTCCATTTTCGCCCATCTTCGTGTTTATCGGAAACTTGACATTTATCTTCGAAAACTTGACATTTATCTTCCGAAACTTGACATTTATCTTCCGAAACTTGACATTTATCTCTTATGTGAGGATAAAGATAAACCGCATAGTTATCCTTCTTTTCGAAAATCGTAGGGGCCGTTGGCCACGCTAGGCTTTAGGCGTTTTACGGTTTTCGAAGAACGGTTTTGAAGGTTTTGGTGTTTCGGGAACCCCAATTCCTTGTATAGTCGAGATATTGATGTTCTAGAATAACCGTGATCGTATTCAAACTTATGATTGATCCGAACAAGCTAAGATGGGATTGAACCGGCATGATAGGACCGAGACCAGACGAGGGCCGGACTGACGCCAGGCCGATTCGCTGCGACGGTGCCGCCGCGCCAGGCCGCCCGTCCCGTGCTGCCGGCGCCAGGCCGGGTGCCGGTGCCAGGCCGCCAGCTGCGGAGGTGCCGCCGGCGCCAGGTCGGTGCCGCTGGCGCCAGCCCCCGCTGCCCCGCTGCGTGCCGGGCGCCAGGCGGTGCCGCTAGCGCCAGGCCGCCCGCGTCCCGCGTGCCGCCGGCGCCAGGCCGCCCGCGCCTGCGCCGCCGGCGCCAGGCCGCCTGCGGACGGTGCCGGGCGCCAAGGTGCCGCTGGCGAGGCCGCCGCGTCCGCGTGCCGGGCGCCAGGTTGGTGCCGGCGCCAGGCCGCCCGCATGGCGGTGCCGCTGGCCAGGCCGCTCAGCGTGGACGCTGCGTCGCCGGTGCCAGGCCATCTTACCGTGGGTTCTTCATTGTTCGATCTTTCCCCGCCGCCGTTTATGGAAATCTTTGAGTTTGGGAAGATCTTTAGCCGTAGATTTCGAGATAATCGCTTCTAATCCAACGAGATTCCTCGAGTATCGGATTTTGAGATGGACTTGGATTTGTAGATTTTCCATCGCCAAGGATGCGAGTAATGTGGCTTCGAAGCTTTAGATGTGTTAAAAGATGAATCTTTAAACAATCGGAAGGCTTTATGGAAGAACCATTGTAGATCTCGGACGATCCGACATGGGTTTTAAGGGACCAAGATGCTGCCAATGCCCGAGATCATGAGATGATTGCACGGATGGGCGCAGACCTTGCCGCTGGTGCCGACGGAGTGGACGAGCCTTCCCGTGAGTTTTATCGAGCGACGACCCGCTTCGGCTTTGATCGGCGCTTGGATTTTCTTTCGAGGATTTTCGGTGACGATTTCGTCATTGACCGATTTTGACCCCAACAGTTAGCCTCAGCTAGCTAGGAACCGTGAGTGCCTGTCGGATCCTAGCTATGTATAGCCGTATGGGAAGGTGTTGAGACGTAATCGTTGTCGAAAGTCGGGTAAATAGTGATTTTACCTCCTTTATATGGATGGAGTAAGAAAGCTCATTCTTACTTCATCACAAGAATTTTACTCTCTCTCAAGAATCCTTTCTCTTTAAGAACAATGTCTTCAAGGTCCTCGAAGAGAAACTCTTCTTCCCAATCATCCTCGGATGACTCTCCTGCCCATGTGACGGTGAAGGAGGAGTTGGTCAAGAGGAAACGAAGAATGCGATATCGAGCCCTTGTAGGTTCGCCCCAACACCGCCAGAGATCCCTGTTCGAGGAGACCTCGAGGCAGCCTGGTGCTCCTTTCGCTGAGCTCGGTTTCTCGTAAATATCTCAAGGTTATTCGAGATATTTACCAGGTTCCTGAAGGAGTCAAATTCGATTCCGCTGCTAACGAGTGCAAGGAATCCTCCGCAAGGTTTCTTTACATGTTACGGCTTTACGCATCGCCGTATGTGGTTCCCGATCCCTGGTGCCATTGTTCGCGCTTCACCGCTTGAACTTTCGATCAGCCAGCTCAGCGCTCCTGCCTTGAGAGTTGGCTTGGCGCATTGATCGCTAGCTACGAACTCGGATTGATCTTGATCCCGATGATTTCGAAGGTCTTTGTGGCACTCGGCCGACGGGAGCGATTACTACTCCATGCTGCCTAAGAAGGATATGGCCGTGATTCAGGGACTACTTCAATCCCAAATCGTGGCAGGAGCGCTTCTTCTTCGTCCAAATAGATGGTGAGTCTGTCGAGGAGAGCTTCCTCATCTATTTCCGCAAGCATGGAACTTCAACCGAGGTAATACGATGAAAACCCTGTTGTCTATTTCACCTGTTCGAAGTGCGAGTTTTAGTGAAAAGTTTTGCTTTGTAGGAACAACCCTATCGCAAGATTTGCACGGTGATCTCTTTGTCAAGAGAGATCTTCTTCGCCAAAGGCCGTTTTCTGAAGTCCTTCACCCTCGAACGGATTCGACGCTGTTAGACTTTATCGATCCCGAGATCCTGTCTCGCCGCATGATGCCAAACCGTCATCGGCTCCTACCGGAGGCGAGACAGAGGATCGTAAGAGGAAGGAAATCGATGATGGGGAAGGCTCGAAGATCCTTCACCGCTGGGAGAAAATCCTAGTTTTGCTCCAACGGAAAAAGGCGGAGCCAGCGGTTTTCCACCCAACAACTTCTTTGATGGCCTTCCTCCGGAGTTTACTACTGATGAGTCGCTGGAGGATGAGGAAAACAACGCTTTTTGCCGAGGGCTCCCAACGGTCAACGAGGTTTGGCCCTTCAACTTCTTAACCTTATGTTCGAATCTGTATATAAGCATACTTGCTGATCTTGAGTTTATGCAGGGACTAAGAGTGTTTAGCGAGGCTTTGACTCGAAGCCCGCAAATCCAGGATTGCTAACTTCAAGACCACAGAAGCGAGCGAGCTTTTCCGGTTCCGAAGAGGTAAAGGCGCAGAACGCGGCAAGTTGAGCTTCACGCCGAGCTCGCTCGGGCGGAAAGGAGAGGAAGAAGGATGGTCGCAGCGAGGTGGCAAGACGGGCGGAATCGTTTGCTGATGAGTTTCAATGTTTTAAAGAAGCTCGGAGTTTGTTGGTGATTTCCGCGAGTGCCGAGGTTCGTCAGAAACCTTTACAAGTCTCGAACCCGGATTTCTTCGATTCTGAGATTTCTGAGATGAAGGATTTCATGGCCGAGTGTGCTCATGCTGAGTCCTTGGTTCCTCCGTAGAAGAAAGAGTCCGGAGACTATGGGAACCTATCGAGGTTTCCGAGGATACGGTGGAGGCTGGAGCCGGCGAGAACGCCGAGGGTGGTGGGAACGCCAAGCGAATGAGGAAGTGGACCAGCCTGCTAGTTCGCTTTGGGATTTCCGCATCCGGATTTCTCAATGTTGACTTCCTTTGTGAATCGTATTTTGGCCGTGTGTGGCCGTTTTAGTAGTTTTATTCTGCGACCGTTGGAGGTTGCATTCTTATGTTTTGGGACTGGCCGCTGGTGTCTTTGAATCCCGCCGCTTTTGCGGCTTTTATGAATATGAAAATTTGCAGATTTCGCCTTTGTTTTGATTTATACTTTCGCCAAGTGTAGAGGGAAGGATGCGAGTAGTCACTTCAGATCCTAACTCTTTTTTTTTGGTCCGTATGCTACTCTTTAGCGCTTTTAGGTGTAAGCGATAAGAGACATGTTTTGGGATCTCGTAATACATACTATGTCTGTGAGATGTCAAGATCCAGCAAGACTGGGTTTAGGGCAAGACCTAGGCTTACTCTCAGCTTTAAGGCTGTCGCGATGACTGATCAGCTTTGTTTTGCCTGTTAGTGATTTCTTCCTGATTCTTTTCGAAAGTCCGCGACTAGTCGCGCTTATATGACTTGTGTTAAAAGAATCGAGCTATCTTCGAGTTTATCCGAGACGCTAAACCAAAATTTTGGGTTTCTTGTATAGCGCTATGATATCCTTTGTCGGATGTAAGAGGACCTTGTAGGTCTGACTACGAGTTTGTATTGAATGAAACGCTTTGTGTGTCCGTCGGGCCAATCGACGGCGTGAGTTATTTTAAGTCGCAGTGGACTGTCTTTGCGGATGATACGAAGTTTTATTATCTTTTAAGAAGTTGCGACGCCTCGCTTCTTTTGAAGATATGATTTTCGTTTTCCGCTGATGCGTTTAAGTGAGCATAAAAGATAGAAAGAATTTTAAAATTTCGAGAAGTTCGAGTACATGTGCGGATTTTTCGCTTTTGTGGGAGTATAGAGTATCGACTCCAGTCCCCCTTTTGGTGAGGGGATAGCTGAACTCGCGGGTTTCGACGAGCTGCCTACGCATCTTTCGAGGATCAAGCCATCTCAGAAGTTCTGATAGTTGCCACAGACGCTTTTACTCCCCGCCGCCGCTCCGATCGTGCTGGTCGGATCGGTGGTTTGTGCGGGGGTCGAGCTGTCTGCTTTACGGCGGTGGACTCAGAGGCTTTGTCGCCGTCTTGAATCGTTGCCTGTTCGGATGATTCTGGATCATCTTTCTTCGAGTCTTCGGGAATGTTGTGTGATTCCTTTGCTCGTTTCGGGTTGGCCGCAGGGGCGTTCCGATCTTTTCGCAGTTTGAACTCGGCTAGGTAACAGAGTCTCGATTGTTTCTGACTACCCCAGATGGCTGCGGTTCCGGTCGGAGTCGGAAACTTGATACCGAGGTGATATGTGGATGGTACTGCCTTCATGGAGTTGATCCAAGGGGTTCCCATGATGGCGTTGTAGATGGCCGGGTTGTCGACTACTGCAAACTCGACGATCTTTGTAACTTCCTTTGCCATGACTGGGAGTTTAATTCTCCCGAGGGTCATGGTAGTGACGCCCGAAAACCCCGTCAAAGGTTTTGGCTCAGGGACGACTTCCCCAAGTGGGATCTTCATCCTGTAGAGGGTGGATGACGTTGACCGTGCTTCCTGTATCGATGAGAATGCGGCCGACTTCGAGATCCTGGATTACCAGGTCGATTACCAAAGGATCGCAGTGAGGTTTGTCGATTCCGACGGTCCTCGCTCCTCGGTTTATCGTGGTTAGGAACATCGCTGTCTGGGAACCAGTTGGAACTTGTCTCGGCTTTTCGCCCGTAGGCTTTTATCGACGACAGAGTCTTGGTAGAACTGTGATCCTCCGGCGATCATGTTTACCTCCGCGACTCGCTGTTGTTCCTTTGTCGCCTCCTTCTTCCGCGTTTCCCTCGGATTCGCCGTCCTCGGAGACAGTTTTGGTTTTTTTGGTCGAGTCCAGAGCAAGTCCTTTATACTCACCTTTGATAGTTCGCCGGTGAGGAGCTTTGCGTGAGTCGGGCGCCGAGAACCTTGCAGCTCGCAGTGGAGTGACCTCTGGTTTCGTGGAACTCGCAGAGAATTATCCTTGTACTGGTTACTGGTCCAGGTGATTCCGGAGATTCTGCCTTGCTCCGAGTTGATGGCGAAGTTATGCTCGCCTTGGGCGCCTTCCTTCGTGATGGACGCTTTGTCGCACGAGGTTTTTTTTTCGAGGACGCTTGTGGTCCGTGCTTCTGCGATAAGCTTCATCTCTTCTTCCATGATGATGAAGTCCGCTGCCTTGTGGAGAGTATCCTGATTGTCCGCGCTTTTCCAGAGTATCCACTTTCGAACTTTGACTTGTACCAGAGAGTTTTCCTCGTAGGCCGATTGCGACATTGTCGCTGATGTGTTACTCGCAATCACCAGCTTGAACCTTCGCATGAAGTCGCGGAGTGACTCGCCTCCTTCTGAGCTAGACTCCATAGATCCACGCCGGACGCTCCCATGAACATGGAGTATTGTTTGAGAAACGCCGAGGCCAGTTGGCGGAAGCTTCCGGAGTTCCTTTGAGCCGGAGAACCACTGAAGCGCAGCTTTGAGGTGCTCGACGAAGAGAAGACAATGACCGCGTCTCGCTCGCGCCCGGAGTTTGCACCTGCCCATTGCGATCTGGAAAGACTGCAGGTGCGACTTTAGATCCGGCTGCACCGCCATAGACCGATTTTGATTTTCCCGGTCTGAGATGCGGTTTCCGTGATCCGGTGGTGAACGGTGTTTTCCGAAGCCTCGGAAGTCTATCGATCTCGGAGCGGAACTGGTCGCCTGATGGATTTGCGATTTCACCGCTTTCACTTCGCCACGGTCTTTTAGAGATTCGCTAAGATCATGGATCTCGCTATTGCTACCGGCGTTCCTCCGAAGTTTGTCGGCGCTGGTCGCGATAGATCCGAGTTTGATCTTCCGCGAAGTTCTTCCTGCTCCATCCTGTAGAGTTCTTCTTCCTCTCTGTCATGGGCCTATCGGGATACCGCTCTGCCGAGCGGACTGGCTTCGGTCCTCTTGGGTGGATGTCAGCGCCTTCATCGGAAGGATCCGATTGGTCGCTGATATCTAGATCGATGCGCCGATGTCGCTTCTTATTTCCGTAGCCGGAGTGGAAGGTTCTGCGAGGTCGCTTGTCCTTTCGAGCCGCTTTCCTCGAGAGGGCTCTTTCGGGCATCTTTTTCTCGTTTCGAGATCCGTCGAAGTCTTCTGCCGCGGCGCTTTGGTGGATCTGCGCTGCAGTTTGCTCATCGCAGTTAAGGTGTCGACCTATTTTGGCGGCGCAGGTTATCAGCTTGTCCGTTGTTTCGCCGCGTTCGGGCGAGGTAAACAGTTCCTTCATCTGCCTGAAAGTGTTTGCATCAGCAGTGATCGCGGACGATCTCCAGCTGGAGTCTTCGTTGGCGCCGACGGTGTTCCGCCTAGCTGGCTGATCCTTGGTGACATCGGTAGACATGATCGAAGCGTGCAGTTGCAGATAGATAGATCCGTAACCTCCCTCCTTCTAGCCAAACTGTGGGAACTGAAATTCGCGACCAATTTCTGATAAAGATTTGTGAGGAAAACCGAAGTTAACCCGATCTTCCTTGAAGGTCCCGGATATCTGCTGGGCATTACCTAAACAATCAATAGAGATAAAAGTTGCGAAAAAGAAATCGTAAAGTTGAGCGAAAGAGATCTTATTTCTGAATTCTCGCTTGAGCGGTACAACAAGAAAAGAAATCGGCCGTAGAGCTGTCGAGGAGTCCGCTTAGTCTGGTCGCCTAAGTCTATCCTAGTTGAGTCGCAGCTCGCTAGTGAAAACAAAAGAATGCTAAATCGCCTAAGTGCTAAGTGCTCTGAAAGTTTGTGTTCTGGTTTGCTTCTTGCTCAAAGCTCTCCTTATACACTCCCCTTAAGACGGCCTATCTTCTCGCGGGCTGAATCGGCTTTTTCCATTTTCGCCCATCTTCGTTTATCGGAAACTTGACATTTATCTTCGAAAACTTGACATTTATCTTCTGGAAACTTGACATTTATCTTCTGAAACTTGACATTTATCTCTTATGTGAGGATAAAGATAAACCGTCATAGTTATCCTTCTTTTTCGAAAATCGTAGCTGGCCGCTTTGGCCACGTTACCGCTTAGGCGCTTTTACGGTTTTTCAAAGAACAGTTTTGAAGGTTTCGTGTATCCGGGAAACCTCAATTCCTTGTATAGTCGAGATATTGGTGTTCTAGAATAACCGTGATCGTACTCAAACTTGCGTAGATTGATCCAACAAGCTAAGATGGGATTGAACCGGCATGATAGGACCGAGACCAGGACGAGGGCCGCGGACCGAGACCAGGACGAGGGCCGCGGACCGACGCCAGGACGCACCAGCGTGACGGTGCTGCCGGCGCCAGGCCGGTGCCGCTGGCGCCAGGCGGCCGCATCCCGCTGCCGCCGCCGCCATGCCGCCCGCCCCCGTGTGCTGCCGGGCGCCAGGTCGGGCCGCCGCCAGGCCGCCAGCGGACGGTGCCGCCGGCGCCAGGCCGTCCAGCCCCCGCTGCGGTGCCGGAGCCAGGCCGCCAGCTGGGAGGTGCCGCCGGCGCCGCCGCCCCGCGATGCCGCCGGAGCCAGGCCGCCTGGATTTGGTGCCGCCGGGCGCCAGGCGGGTGCCAACGGCGCCAGGCCGGTGCCGTCGGCGCCAGGCCGCTCCCCGTGTGGCCGCCGGCGCCAGCCCGGTGCCGCCGCGCCAGGCCGCTCTGGACGCGCCGCCGGTGCCAGGCCATCTTGCCGTCTGTTCTTCATTGTTCGATCTTTCCGCCGTCGTTATGGAAATCTTTGAGTTTGGGAAGATCTTTAGCCGTAGATTTCGAGATAATCGCTTCTAATCCAACGAGATTCCTCGAGTATCGGGAATTTGAGATGGACTTGGATTTGCAGATTTTCCGTCGTCAAGGATGCGAGTAATGTGGCTTCGAGCTTTAGATGTGTTAAAAGATGAATCTTTTAAACAATCTGGAAGGCTTTGCGGAAGAACCATTGTAGATCTCGGACGATCCGGACATGGGTTTTAAGGGACCAAGATGCTGCCAATGCCCGAGATCATGAGATGATTGCACGGATGGGCGCCAGGACCCTTGCCGCTGGTGCCAGACGGGAGTGGACGAGCCTTCCCGTGAGTTTTATCGAGCGACGACCCGTTTCTTGGATTTGATCGTCGCTTGGCTTTTCTTTCGAGGATTTTCGGGTGACGATTTCGTCATTGACCGATTTTGACCCCAACAATTATATCAGCATACTAGGGTCTATTTCTTAGAGCATGCACCACCGACTGAAACTTTTACCTCTGGGAGAGTCGTGTTCAAAGTTCAAGGGGTTACAGGCTACGCTGACCGTTATATCAATGGTAATTATTGTCGAAAAAACGTCCTGGTCTTGACTATCCGAAGTGTCGATCGACATACCATCACTGGTATCGATCGATGAGTCCTCCGTCGTAAGATATATATGACCGATAAATGACAAGTCTGTTTGGTAGACATTCTCTGTTGGTAAAAATCGTCGATCGGGACGTCATCCCCTACTCGTTTTCGGGAAAGGTGATTCGCGACTCTGTTTTCTACTCCTCATTTATCTTTAATTTCTATATCAAACTCTTGGAGTAGTAAGATCCATCGCAAAAGTCGTGGTTTCGCATCTTTTTCTGCATCAAGTATCTTATTGCAGCATGGTCGGTGTGAACAATGACTCGCGAGCCAACTAGGTATTGTCGGAATTTTTCAAATGCATAAACTACAGCAAGTAACTCTTTTTCCGTTGTTGCATAATTCCTTTGTGATTCATCGAGAGTTCGACTGGCATAATAGATAGCATGCAACTTTTTGTCTCTCCTTTGGCCTAGAACCGCTCCTACAACGAAATCGCTCGCGTCGCACATTATTTCAATAGGAAGATTCCAGTCAGGGGCGTGTACAACGGGGGCAGTTATTAAGGCTTTCTTTATTTCTTCAAAGGCTTGTAGACATTCTGGTGTGAAATCAAACTTTACTTCTTTGCATAGGAGGGCCGTGAGTGGTCTAGCAATTTTGCTGAAATCCTGTGTAAACCTCCTATAAAATCCGACATGCCCGAGAAAGCTTCTCACATCTTTTACGTTCGTGGACACCGGTAAACAAGTCATTACCTCGATCTTAGCTCGATCTTAGCTCGATCAACTTCTATTCCGGCAGTAGATACTTTGTGTCCCAGAACGATTCATCATTAACCATGAAATGGCATTTTTCGCCGTTTAGAACGAGGTTCTTTTCTTCGCATCTTGCCAATACTTTGCATAGGTTATTGAGGCAGTTTTTACAACTACGTCCGTAGACCGAGAAATCATCCACGAAGACTTCTATGATATCTTATATCATATCTGTAAAGATTGACATCATGCATCGTTGGAAAGTAGCAGGAGCATTACAAAGACCGAATGGCATTCTGCGATATGCGAACGTTCCATAGGGGCATGGAAAGGTGGTCTTTTCCTGTTCGTCTGGATGTATAGGGATTTGAAAAAATCCGGAAAAAACATCGAGAAAACAGTAATATTGGTGATTCGCTAATCTTTCCAATATGTGATCAATGAAGGGTAGAGGAAAGTGATCCTTTCTAGTGGCGGCATTTAGTTTCCTATAGTCAATACACATCCGATGTCCAGTAACAGTTCGCATAGGGATGAGTTCGTCTTTATCATTCTTAACCACTGTAATGCCTCCTTTTTAGATACAACATGCACAGGGCTTACCTAGTTACTGTCTGAAATTGGGTAGATTACGCCAGCATCTAGGAGTTTAATAATTTCTTTCTTAACTACTTCTTTCAGATTTGGGTTTAGCCTCCTTTGTTGTTCTATTGATGATTTGGATTCATCCTCCAAGTGAATACGGTGTATACACAGGCCTGGGGAGATACCAGGAATATCTTCGAGAGAGTACCCGAGGGCTTTACTATATTTGCGCAGTTTATTCAGTAATAAGGCAAGTTCTCCATTAGTTAGGTTGGCGTTGACGATTACAGGATAGGAATTATTATAAAGAAAAGCGTACTTGAGTCCGCGGGTAATTGTTTCAACTCGACTTTTGGTGCTTTTTCTGCGCTCCAATTGTCTAAAGAGGACGGTTGTCGATCTATGGTGTGTTGTAAATATCGGTCGACATTTATTTTTTACTTGTCATCCTCTTCGTTATCAACATTTGCGAACTCTATGCTTGTGTCCATTAACCGTGTGTAATCATCTGTTCTGCTATCTATGCTGAACATTTCTTTTTCAGTAAGGGTGAGAGCATTTTCGAAGGGGTCGTCTGAGCATAAATCTGCAAAAGATTCTTCAGCCAGCTCCGAAATATCATCCACATAGAAAGCTTGGTTATCAATTAAAGTATGTCTAATCAGTTTTTCTATGTCGAAGGTCATCGGAATATCTCCGATGTTAAAACATATCCTGCCTTCCTTAACGTCGATGATCGCGCCATCCACAGCTAGGAAAGGCCTTCCTAAAATAAGGGGGTCTTTTGGTTCATGCTTGAATTTCAGCACAACAAAATCTGTTGGCACGTAACAACCGTTAATTTTAATAGGTACGTCCCCAAGTATTCCTTCTGGTACCCGAACAGATCTATCAGCAAGAACCAAGGTAGTTTGAGTCGTTTTAAACTCATTATACCCGAGGGATATCACAACAGAGTGCAGTATTAGATTGACGCTGGAGCCGAGATCACAAAGGGATCAAGGAAAACGGTTATTTTGGATAATGCAGTCGAGAACAAAGCTGCCAGGGAAAGGTTTTTTGATTGGGGTTTTGCCTCGGATCATTGCACTGACTTCCTCGGAAACCATCATGACACTGTGTTCCGCGGTTGGAAAACTTCTGGACACCCATGTCTTTGACATATTTCTTTATAGATGGCGAAACTTTTATGGCATCACTCAGTGGCATTTCTACTGTGATCTTATCAAATGCTTTCTTGCAAATTGCTTTATCCAATTCTCGCTTAGTTTGTGACTTACTGAGATGGAAGGGGGTAGGGTTCTATACACCCTCTCTATCGCCGGTTTGGCGGGTGACATCAATTCTGGTACAGGGGGTATGGGGTATCGATCAACATTATTTTCTTTTTGTTGATCGATTTCCACCTCTTCCTCCGATTCCCCATCTTCGTCATTGAGGTTAATCGGTACCTTTTCAGCTCTTTTGGTATTGTCGGATTTATCTTTCCCATGAGAAGGTTCTGAATTCAGATCAAGATCATCGAGAAGTATTGGCCGGGATTTAGTTTTTCCGGTCTCTTTGGTTTCAGCGGGTTTGTCTACATAAATGTTTTCTATTGTGCTCGGAGTGAGGCGTTTCCGCTTCTCAGTATTACGGCACTGACATGACGTCTTTGATTGTATCAGTTCTACCAGGGAGATGTCCCATTTCTCTCTTAATGGCAATCGCAATTTCTGCTACTTGACCGTCTAATCATTTAATGTGTTCACTTAGAGCATCAAACTTCTTTATTAGCTCACTGTAGATAATATTTATCTTTCCATTTAGGTCATTTGCCATTCTCCGATTTCCCATGAAAGCTTGGTTTAATCTAAACCTTTCCCTGCCTTGACGTGATCCAACGGTAGCATCATAATTTTGGATAAAACTATCAGTGTTGGGGTCAGGATGCTGATCTTCCAAGTTGATTTTGCTCTGCTAAAAAGAAACGAAGCGACTCGAGAGACTCTTTAATTTCAGCTAATTGTGGTCCATCTACTGAATCAACTCCTCTTCCTCTTTCTACGTCATCATCTCGTACGATCTACCCGTTGCTACATTCTTGATTAACCACTTTGCTTCTTCAGGGCTCCTGGTGCTGAAACTCCCTTCAATTGCTGTATCAAGCGTAGTCTGGTAAGGTAAGCTAACACTTCCGTAAAAGATGTTGATAAGTTTTGGTTCTGAATAACCATGGTGGGGACACTCAAGTTGATAACTCTTGAATCTTCCCCAGGCATTCTTGAATGATTCTCATGGATCCTGGCGGAATGTAGAAATTTTCTTCCTCACGTCCCAGTAGCGTGCCTCATCGAAAAAGTGATTAATGAAAACACTCCTGATTTCCTTCCAGCAGGTTAGAGACCCTGCTGGTAGTTGATCTAACCATTTTCTGGCATCTCCTTCTAAGGAATGAGAAAAGTCTACAGCGATTGTACTCATCTGGCATCATGTCTTCTAAATTTTCGATGTGCTCATGTGGGTGCTCTGAGATGGATCCATGTAAGGGGTTTTGGCATACCAGAAAGAGGAATTCAAGGTTAAGCTCTGATCTCCTCGTGTTATCTTCTTGTAGTCTGATGGCTGGCCTATTGGAATAGGTTCTGCCAGGGTTTAAGTAGTCTTGCAAAGGCAATTTTGTTCCTTCATCTCTATTCAAAGTTGATAAAATTTTAACAGGGATCACAGCCCCTTGTTCCTTTATAATTTGGTTAAATGCATTGCTTAGTTGACCTTTTGGTCCCCCTAGGACTACGTCCTCATTAGCATGATCGGTAAGTGAAAACTTACCTACTTTCGGAGAGGTGTCGTCAATCGATATTTGTAGCAGGGTGTCGATCAATTTCTCTGTCGACTCATCACTCGATGTTCTTGTCAAAGTGTCGATCGATGCTCAGCCAAAATCCATGTTCTTCATCTTAAGTACCTGTGTAAGCATGGTAAGAAGAAAAACTTTTTAGCAATTACAAAAATACAATCCAGACTATATTCCAAACTTAATCTAATGGTAATAAAAAAGAGTCCCTGACAACGACGCAAAATTTGATACATTCAAATTACCCTAAGGAGTGACTTTACTCTCTCAAATAAGAGGTTCATTTGTAGTACTTAGGGATCGAATCCACAAAGACTCTAGGATTACACAGTAGATTATTAGTCTTTGAAATAAAGCTAGACAAGTAGGTTTTAAGCAGTAAATGAAGTGGTGAACAAGGTAGTTGTTCGATTGGTTTGATTTGAGGTTGTTAACAGTTAGGGAAATAGCTAGATTCAGGTATTATCTCAGGTATGTCAAGTATGCAACTTATTTGGGTTATTAAGGGTATATAAAAATTAATTGTTCTTGAACTCAAACATTGAGTATAATCAATTGGATTATCTTACATCTAGATCTCGGATCTCAACTTTCGTTTATCAATCACGAGAAAGTGTCGATCGATTATTCTTTGCGAATATCGATCGATACACCTTTCACAATATCGATGGATACAACAGTCGTTGCATCGATCAATATCGCTTCTAGCGAGCTTTAAGATCGGGTTGATGGGTTCTCCAATCTTACTAGACCAACTTTCGTGTGTATCTTGTTGGATTAGATCGTACTAGTTTAGTTTCAGGTATTGGATCAAGCTATCACTTTTCTAAATTAATCCTAAGATCTAAGTCAAGGGTGATCAATCCTAAACATTAGCATTAAGAGCAACTAGATGAAGAACTATATTTTAAACAAGCTATCACTTTTCTAGTTTGATTAGATCATACTAGTTTAGTTTCAGGTATTGGATCAAGTTATCACTTTTCCGAATTAATCCTAAGATCTAAGTCAAGGGTGATCAATCCTAAACATTAGCATTAAGAGCAACTAGATGAAGAACTATATTTTAAACACCCTAATAACAGTTCATGTTACCAATACATAAATCAACCTTATGAGACACCCAAATCTAAAAATAAGATTACTCAGACATATTCATAAGAAACATGGTTATGATGACCTGCATAATACTTAAATAAATGATAAACAAAAAAAAACAATAAATTGTTGTAAACCGGATGGTTTAGGAATGTCCATAACCGGCCACATCTTGGTTTGGCCAAGTCACACTTAACCGGACGGTCCAAGGCTACCCGGACGGTCCATGTTTATCTCTTATGGCCGCAACTTCTATTCATGTTTATCCCCTAGATTCCAGCCTTGATTTTCTCCTTTTGGTTTTATCCTTTAGACATCGACCATATATTTGTAAATGGTCGATCATTACTTTATATAATGTGTCTCTCTTTGTTTAACATTAATGAGAAGAAGTTTTACACAAACAAAAGGCATAGGCCGATCTCTCTCTCTCTCTCTAGTTCCTATTGATCTCGATATAAACCTCAACAAGAACACTCAGATTAAAACACGTTATCAGCACGATAGATCTAAACCCGAGCTACCCTAGAACCCTAATTCGGCGCCACCTTAAAACAGCTCTATCTCTTGAACCGTGAGGATTCAGACAACGAGCCACATACCAAATTGAAGCTCTCAACGAGACGAATCCAACGCCGCCGACCTCGCCTTCATCCGATCTCAGACGCGTCCTCAAACTCAATTTCAATACGCGCCGCCGACTTGCAACAAAAACCCCAACTTTGTCCGCAATTTCAAACGGCCGTATCTCTCAAACCGTGTTGAGCCAGAAGGCGATCAAGCTATCCACGTGAAGCTCCTGACGAGACGAACAAGTCGTCACAAACAGATTGCCAATCGGAGCACAGACGCGCCGTCAAGCGCAGGATTAATACCCGCCGCCAACATACATCCGGATCATCTAAACCCTAAGCCGCCAACTTTCATATTTTTGATATTGATTTGTTCTTAAGTTCTTAGAACTAATCTATCGTTTGTTTTCTTTCTTTGATATGATTATTTAAGGTTTCTAAAAGAAAAGCCAAGGAGCAAATCAGCCAAAGATTAAGGTAAGTGTTCAAAGCCCTTCATCTTTACTTTGCGGTTTAATGAATCTCGGATTTTAAAAGTTTAAAGTTGAATCCGATTTTATGTTGAGCTTTGCGGTTTGATTTTGATTGAATTTAGCTCTTGTTTAGATTTAAAATGAATCACTAGGTTGCTAGATGATTTTAAATTGAACCGTTTGTAAATCTATCAAATCTATAAAGTTTATAAGATTAAAACTTGATTTGATTAAAACCGATTTTAAAAGTTTTTATAAAACTTGTATGATATGGCCGCATGACCTTTTGGTTTGGTATGGGACAACAAGTGATGCGCGTGTTAGTGGTACGCTATATGTCCGCACAACCTTAAGGTCGATGCCTCCTCATCCAAGTTGGTCGATGATGCGCACCATAAGGTGTTGCTAGACCATGACCCGCGGTAGTCAATGATGATCGCCATTAGTGCAGCTAGACCATGATCCGCGGAAGGCCGATGATGCGCACATAAAGAGTGCGGCTAGGCCATCACCCGTATAAGCCAATGATGCGCACCATAAGGGTGCGGCAAGGCCACCTCCCGTATAGGCCGATAATGCGCACCATATAGGTGCGCCTAGGCATGTCCCTCCTCGGTCGATGATGGGCACACAATGTGCGGCTAGACCATCGTCCGCATTAGCCGATAATGCGTATCGCAAGGTACGGCTAGGCAATCACCCGAACAGGCCGATGAAGCGTACCGCATGGTACGGCCAGGCCATGATCCGCATAAGTCCATGACGCGTACCGCAAGGTACAGCCGGACCATGCGCTTGTCCATCCGATTGGTTTTAAAGATTTGTCTTAAACCGATTTTTATTCTTATTATTTTGAGATGGACAAGATATGAAAATATTTTGCGGATTTGCGGATGACCCCTTTTTATCAGGCCATGATTTGCGGCCTGAACCTTATCCACCCTTACCTTGCGGTCTAGCCTTATCCGGCTATTAAATCCGAATGAATCAAACCCCTATGTCGTCCATATTCATAACTGGACTTCTAAAATTTGTTCCTCAGAACATATTACTAAGATCTAACTTGAGAAACACCAGAACTTTCAGATGTCGTATTCCTCCATCATAATCTCAGGAGAAAACTATCATCAATGTGTACAATGGGCACAAGATCTTAAAACCATACTTGAGTCTGATAAACTCAGCGAATGCACCACAGATGATAGCATGGAACTCCTGAAAATCCGCCATCACCTTTGTGAAAAACTCAAAAGTCTATATCTGATCAATGATCCCTCAGAGCTTTGGACAGATCTAGAAAATAGAAATTGTCTCCTAGAGGAGATACATACCAAAGCTCTACAGGGATGGATAAAACTCAGATTCCGAGACTATAAGTCTGTGGAAGAATATGACTTTTCCCTACTCAAAATAGTTTTCGAAATGAAACTATGTGGTGAGGTAGTGACTGATGAAGATATGTTGGAAAAGACATTCTCCACCTTTCACCCTACCAACTTATTGTTACAACAACAATATAGAGAAATGGGCTTCACTACTTATACGTCTCTAATAGCAAGATTGTTGCAAGCTGAGCAAAATCATGAATTGTTAATGAGCAGTAGTGAAAGAGAGTTTACGAGTCTAACCCCATTACCACCAGCCAATGCACTACCAGCCGAAAGGGCTGACCTAGAAACCAACCATGTCAAGAGAGGATATGGACGTGGGGGATGGTCTAAGACGTGCAATAATTGTGGGATGGAGAACCATATGACTAAGAGATGCAGAGCTCCTAAGCATCTAAACGCTATTTATCAGCAAAGCTTTAAAAGAAAGGCTAAGATGGTTCGGAAAGATGAAGGAAAATTGTCAAAGATGTTCTCATGGATCATGACAAGTGTGGTCGGATGGATCACAAGAAAGGATGATCCAGCAAATCATAAGAGAATATATTGCCATATGGAATAAGCCATGATGACTCGACATCAAGCCCTTAGTGTTCTTACTCAGTTATTTCATACCTTCATGTTTTCCTTTAACATTATTCACTTCCTTGTTTTACTATCTTTGAATTAATGAAAGCTTTTATTTCTAAAATCAAGATGTCCATTCTTGTTCTTAAAGAACAAAATATGATCATATAAGATCAAGCCATACAATCTTAAGCCACGACCAAATATCCTATTGCCTCAAAAGGTACACAAAGAGAGGACGTGTACAATACTCATTCTTATAAGTGAAAACTTAAGAATTGATGAATGGATAGTTTCATAATGAATCCATGAAAAATCAAAGTGTTTCCCTAAAGAGAAACTGCCCAAAGAAGATTGTATGATGGCAAAGACTACAAGTCTTGGTAAAAGCTAAGTGAACTCACGATATGTCCATGGGGGTAAGTGTTAATCACTCCATGAAACATGGACATACACAATATTGAAATATCAGAGAATTCACAAGAACAAAGATAGACTTATCCCATTCGGATTAAACTAAGGATAAAGGAAAACGTGTTACTTCTTTACGTCCAAAAGAATATAGATCAAAGTGCTCACGTCCCAAAGGGTTTGATAAACATTATATGATCATGGAGAATGTAGAAAACATCTCATGACTCAATGTGGACGTGAACATTCACAATAAAAGGACGAGAATAGAAAAGAAGTAAACTAAAGAAGGAAAAGATTTCCCTCACCAATGCCTAAAGACTATATGTCTTGATATGTTCACACCCTAAGCACTCAAAGAGTATGATATGTCCATGGGGGAAGAATAATAATAAAACACACCATTTATTCTACATGGACATACACACACAGAAGTGAACATTGATACCCATCCCATTGACTGAATCGGGTCAAAGGCCAGACACACCTCATCTTAGCACATAAAGAAGTGCCAGTTATAAATTCTATAGCTCCACCACAGAAATATAAGATGAGAGGATGGGAATAGATGTTGGATATGATATAAGTTCCCCACGTTTCTAAGTACCTTGAGCCATCCACGGACAAGTTGTTTAAAGGCCAGGTACACGGATAGTCACCTCAGTGAATCCGAACATCCAACATTACGGGGAAGCTGGATAATAAAAAATTATATGGAATCAAAACATCCTTATATTGGCAAGATCCTCAGACTCTAGAATGAATTCTAGAAGTCCATAAAGTTTATACAAAAGCTAGCTTAATACAATTGCCAGATTCCTGACCCGAATAGAATGACTATGTCATCTATACCAGCTATAAATGCACCAAATTCGAATTGATGTTCAAGAGAACAAAATCAAGTTGCTACTGAGTCTAAAACATGTTAGACCAATAAGTTCTAAAGATAAGATCCCTCGGATATTAAAGTGAGGTGCAAATCCGTGGATGAGGGACTCCTAGACATCATCAATCACAAGATGTACATGTACAAAACTTAAAAGCCATGGCCATGGATGAGGAACCATAAGATATGGTTGTACCTAAGGTACCTAATGATGCTTGGGACGCCAAGCTTCAGGGTATTGAAGTTCATAATGAAACCTCAATAAGTTATGTCATGTCTAGGACTCAAAAGGAACAAACGAGTACTCGAGATCAGCAATACACTATGCGCAATGTAGCACTTGAGATCATAAGATCAATGAGGATCATAAACCCACGTCCATATGAATGCATTCAAACATATGAGATTAAGATCAAATAAGAAAGTAGACGTGGAGTTAAGAGAGGATAGGTCCCATAAGTACGGACACCTCTAGATGCTAAACCAGTTGGACAGAAAAGAGTCTTTGTGAAAGAAATTTCTATGGCGAGATATACCTAATGTATGGCACGACCATATGAATGATATTAAGCATGGTCATGTGCACAAGGATTCTCACAAAGACCAGGAATCAAATATAAGGAGATAAGCTCCTTATGGTGGATGCAACACACATTGAGATTCCTAGATAAGTCTGGCACATAAGAAAGAAACTTATACTTGCAGTTCTAGGATGTAAACTGCCTGATTATATAAGTCCACTGGATAATATATATAAGTCTCAGAGGGTATAGAGTTGTCTAATACAACAAAAGTTCTCGAGAACTAGAGTATACAAGAATATTTTGATCTAAAGAAAATATCCTAGGAACCTCTGGAGACACTTCCCAAAAGACTACCAAAAGAAAGCATTAAAATGAATGTTTTGGGAAAGACTAAGTTTGGGACAAACAAAGGTTGTTTGGGACTACAAAGCAAGTATCTCAAATATACTTAAAGATGAAATCCTTGTGCTTCAATAAGGCATATATAAAAGATGACAAAACGTTAGGAATGAACCATTGTGTGTAGTCTATAAGGTTCATTGACCCTAAACGTTTACTATATAAATATGGCTCGCCCCATTGTATGGTAACATAGTCCCATAGTCCCATAGTCCCTAGATCCAGACATAGACCCATTAAGTCACATGAAGGACAAAGAAGTTGTACCTTAGTCCGGATACAAGCCAATGTAAGACCCATGGTCGAATGGTTTTCACTCAGTCCAAGTACTGACCCTTTTAGTCCAAAGGAAGGACACGGTCATAAGACCATCTGAGATAGGTCACGGATCCTTTGATCCTAGGTTGGACAAAGACATATGTCCCTGGTCTATAAAAGACTCAAGACACATCCGAATGTAAATGCTCACAAGTGAAACCATAGTTAAGTCTACACGTCTAAATGACTTCAAAATGCAATATGATCATATATGATGATAAATGATCAGACCATGAGGCATTGGAAATAAATCCATACACGTCCCTTGACAAAGCAATGGGACAGGATTGAAATATCCTTTTAAATGTCATGTTTGAGATTATTTTATACTAACCAAACCCATAGAGATGTTTGCTTGGTTTTGTTTTTGTTTTTGATTATGACACAGGATCCATACATGGATAAATCTCAAACAAGTTATATGCTCACGTTGGAAAAGGGATGAAGAAGCCCAAGTTCTGGTTTCACCATGAAAGCAGAATGGAGATTCATCATTAGCAGCTTCTACACGTGATGGTACAGTCCATGAGATGGACAAGTTCAAGAAGTACAAGCCCAACCAAAGACATGTCAACCGGCTTCTTCACCATGTCCACATCAGTTCCACGTCCATGAAGACCTGCCTATCAGCTTAGGGCGTGCACATTACTTGGCGCCCATGAAGTCCCCATCGGTCTACTCATGCGCCAACCTCAAGAGCATATACGGAGATACAAATCAGGGGGAGTAATGCGGCTGTACTCTTTTTCCTGTCCATGGCTTCCCTTTTTACCACATTGGGTTTTTGGGTTTACCATTGAGAGGTTTTAACGAGGCAGTATACCAAACGCATTACAAACTCTAGATGGTTATGGCATTCAGGGGGAGTGTTGTAAACCGGATGGTTTAGGAATGTCCATAACCGGCCACATCTTGGTTTGGCCGAGTCACACTTAACCGGACGGTTCAAGGCTACCCGGACGGTCCATGTTTATCTCTTATGGTCGCCACTTCCATTCATGTGTATCCCCTAGATTCCAGCCTTGATTTTCTCCTTTTGGTTTTATCCTTTAGACATCGACCATATCTTTGTAAATGGTCGATCATTACTTTATATAATGTGACTCTCTTTGTTTAACATTAATGAGAAGAAGTTTTACACAAACAAAAGGCATAGGCCGATCTCTCTCTCTCTCTCTCTCTCTAGTTCCTATTGATCTCGATCTAAACCTCAACAAGAACACTCAGATTAAAACATAAATAGAATAATGAAAGCAATGGAGATTAAGACCTTCTCTGTTATGAAATTCAGATCTCTCTCTCCAATCATAAGGTCTCTCTCCAAGGTAGCAAGATTGCTTCTCTCCAAACTAGGTCTAAAAGGTCTCTAGGCAAGTCTGCCTCTAAAATGGTACAAAACTCTAATAATATAGCCTAACAGGCGGCCAGGAACCTAGGATGCAATTATTGAACCTTTTGTGAAACTTGAAATCTTCTAATTTGTCATTAACTCGTGGATGGCTTTGCCGTCGATCGATGGTAAGGGACTCACGTCGATCGATTATTCTTGGTAAACATCGGTCGATATTCTTCTTCAATCATCGACTCCTTCTCTATTTCAGCAAAGCTCTCATAATAGCTTCAAAATGCTCCAAAATAGCCATTTTACTTCAATGAGTACCTGAACATGTAAAAGCTCTAAAAAGACTCCAAATGCATATAAATGATTTCAAAAGCATATATAAATCATGGTTAAAAGTGGGTAAAATCCATGACATATTAATACTTTGAAAAACGGAAGAGTGCAGATGTGGACTGAAAGAGAGGCTGGGTATCTTTCCAGTAATCTGAGATCAAGTCCCGAAACTCTGGCATGTCAGCTACACCATTAGAAAACTTAAACGGTTTGCACTTACCCACTGTCTTAGCTCTGAGATGAAACCTGCCTCTCAAGTGATCCGAACATCCTCCCGCCTCGAATATGCCATAAGCTTGGGTACGTTGATTTACCCAAGTTTCATTGACCAAAATACGATCAAGCTTTTTACAAATGATACCTTCGTCTCTCATATTGCACCAGGTGAACTTCGGGCCTTGATAACCCATGTCTATGAGTCGACAATGCTGGAGGACACTTTCGAAATCCCGCATTCCTGTTGCAGTTAGGGCTGAATCTTTACAGCTTGAATGCTCCTCGCCATCTAGAATCTCATTGAAATCACCCATTATTATCCATTCCTAGTCTCTAAACATTGAATAATCTTGGTGCGACTTGATATCCTCCCATAACTCTTTCCTCTTTTCCACTGTATGTTCTGCATAGACGAAGGAGCAAAGGAACTCCTCTATCTCTCCTTCTATAAGAACTGAACTTAAATTGTGATCATTTGATCGAATTTGAAGACCGGAGTCAATCTGACTTGATCATTTCAAAGAACCCATATCCTGTTCCTACTAAACTCGTAACTATTAACATATGACCTGCCCTGAAATACAGAAGAAGACTAAACGGAGGCCTGGTTCTATTTAGTAGAAAATAAAACTCATGGATTTATAACGATTCAATTTTAAATTGTCAATATTTTAAAATCCAATATATTTTGACATAAAAGGAAGGATAAATTCAAAGCTAAAATACAACAGTCTGAGAAATTCAAACAAAACCAGAACCATAAACAAGCACAAAGCCCATTTAAACCTTCTGGTACAAATCAAGTATCAGATGATATAGGATGTTGGTTTATTATGGTTAAGAGATAACCACTCTGGTTTAAGTCTCCTTTAGCTTATCCGGAGTATTTAATGTGATGTAACAAACTCTGTATGGTTCATCATATTAATTCATTCAGTTCAATATGGTATGAGAGCCAAGTGACTTAAGATGTATTCAATTTGGTTAATTGTAGTGACTCAAGTTCAGTCACATTAATTGCGGCCAGCTTGGCCATGTTGTCAACCTGTGTTTTCGTCTTCATGGATATCCTCCAGGCCATAAGTACAACAAGTCCGTTACGCCTGGACAAGGTGCTCAACCTGGTTCAGCTTTTGCGTCGCGAGGACAGAACAATTATAATCCACGACCACCACAGCAGAGTAATCAATACAATCATCCTCAGCAGTTCCAACAAACAACTGCTGCTGCTCAGATTACTTCTGATAGAGCATTTGTTCCTGCAACTGGTCAAATGGATTCAACTCAACTGCAGGCTTTGTTTCAACAGCTCCAGGATTTTGTTAATCCTTCCGTGAATGCGATTTCTGGTAAGCAGTCTTCCATAAGTGAAAGTGGTTACATGGCTCCCCAATCAACCTCTCCTATTATACCTTTTCCTTCTTCTAGCCTCAAGTTTCAGAACAATATTCTCACTTTCAAAATCAATGTCTTTCATCTCTTTTGCATTCACTTACTACTGATGCTTAGATAATTGACAGCGGAGCTACTACACATGTGTGCTCTGATCTTTCTTTTTAGTAGTACTTCATATGTGACTGGTGTTGCAGTGTCTCTTCCAAATGGCATTAATGAATTGATCACACACATAGGCACTGTGCATATTTTCCTACCATTGTTCTGCATAATGTGCTTCATGTTCCTTCTTTCCGTTTTCATTTGATCAATGTTTGTAGTCTCCTTCGTGATAGTAATTTTTCTTCTCATTTTTATCCTGATTTTTGTTTCTTACAGGAGTCTATTCAGGGATGGATGATTGGTAGAGGAGTTCTTGTTCACAATTTATATGTGCTTGAGACTGATAACACTGCTTCTTTGTCTTATTGTGGATCCTTGCAAGTCGATGGAAATCTTTGGCACCAGCGCCTCGGACACCCATCAGCTTCCAAGTTAAAATAGCTTTCAGGTATTCTGCATATTCCTGAGTCTAGTTTACATAAGTATGAATCCATTGGCAAAACAAAAGCATCTCGCTTGTGTCAAATAATAATGTGTATGTTTTTCCATTTGACTTGATTCACTTGGATGTTTGGGGTCCTTTCTCAGTAGAGTCTATTGAAGGTCATAGGTATTTACTTACCATTGTTATGATTACACAAGAGTGCATGGGTTTACATGCTTTGTAATCAAAATGATGTTTTGACAGTGTTTCCTGCGTTTATTAATCATGTTTCTACTCTATACAAATCTGTTCTTACAGTCATTCACAGTGATAATGCACCTGAATTTGCTTTCACTCAACTTGTTAAACAACATGGTATTATTCACCAATTCTCTTGTTCATATACACCTCAGCGGAACTCAATGGTAGAACGTAAGCATCAACATATATTGAATGTTGCATGTGCTCTTCTGTTTCGGTCTAATGCATGTTCCCTTATCTTATTGGAGTGATGGTGTTTGTACTGCAGTGTTTCTTATTAACCGTACTCCCTCAGTTATCTTATTAACTGTATCCCTCAGTGTTTGTACTCCCTCAGTTATCTTAGGAAACAAGACACCTTATGAACTATTGACTAAGAAGGTACAGACTATTCTTTCTTAAAATTGTTTGGTTGCCTTTGTTAAGTTTCCACTTTACCTAAGGATATACATAAGTCTAGTGCTTGGCTGATATGTTGGTCTTCTTAGGTTATCCTTCTGGTTATAAGGGTTTCAAAGTGCTGCATATAGACAAAAATCGAGTTTCTGTTACTAGGAATGTTATTTTTCATGAAAATATATTTCCTTTCAAGGATGATACATCTTGTATTCCTGCTCATTCTTCTGTTATCTTTGATAACACAGTCATGCCATTGCCTATTCCTGTGATCATTGATAGCATTCCTCATGTTTCTCATGTTGTGCATTTAGACACGCATACACCTAATGTCATACCTGTTTTGGAAGAGACTGTACCACTGAGCACAGGTCAAGGACAGCTGTTGAGTGGAAGAGCTCGGCGTACTGTTAAAACTCCAAGTTACTTATCTCAGTATCATTCCTCTCTTGCGCGAAGTTCTTGTCTTCCATCTACTCTTGATTCATCTTCAATCCCCTCTTTACCATCTTCAACTCCTTACCATATATCCTATGTCCTTACCTATTCTCATTTTACCCTCTTTATCAACCATACATCCTTTCATACTCTCTTGAAACAGAACCCACTTCTTTTAGACAAGCCATGTTATCACCTAATTTCCGGAAGGCTACTAACTAAGAATTGCAGGCTATGGAAACAAATAATACTTGGACTGTTGAGTCTCTGCCTCCAGGGAAAAATGTGAGCGCTGCAAATGGGTTTACCATTAATTACCGAGCAGATGGCACCATTGAGTGATATAAAGCTCGTCTGGTTGCTAATGGTTTTACACAGCAGGAAGGTGTAGATTTTACTGATACCTTTTCACATGTTGCTAAGCTTGCTAGTATTAAGCTCCTGCTCAGTCTTGCTGCGATTCAAGGATGGAGTATGTCTCAGGTGGATGTCTTTAATGCATTTTTGCATAGTGAACTCAAAGAAGAAATCTTCATGAGTCTCCCTCATGGTTATGTTCCTGCTTCTGGTTCTCTTCCACCAAATCCAGTATGTCTTTTACATAAATCCTTGTATGGCTTAAAACAAGCATCACGACAGTGGTACAATTGTCTTTCTACCGTCTTCCTCTCTGCTGGTTTCACTCAATCACCTGCAGATAACACTTTGTTTGTGAAGCAATCTGGTTCTGACTTTGTTGTTGCACTAGTTTACGTGGATGATATCATGATTATCGGCAACAATGATGATGATGTTCAGTCCCTTAAAGATGTTCTTTATAAGCATTTCAAGATTAAAGACCTGGGTCCTTTACGGTTTTTTCTTGGCCTTGAGATTGCTCGGAGTTCACAGGGGATCTCTATCTCTCAGCGGAAATATGCTTTGAGTCTATTATCTGATGCAAGTCTCCTCGCTTGTGAGCCAAGTCCTCTTCCAGTGGATCCTTTGGTCAAGCTCAGTTACGAGTCTTGAACACCTCTTGCTGACCCTACTCCTTCTCGAGCTTTGATTGGTCGTCTCCTCTACTTGACGATTACTTTTTCTGATATAACCTTTGCTGTGTATTGTTTAAGCCAGTTTATGTCTTCTCCGACTGATGTTCATCTCACTGCTGCTCACAGGATTCTTCATTATATCAAGAACAACCTGGGTCAGGGTTTATTTTACTCTGCTTCTTCTGGCATCTGTCTTAATGCTTTTGCAAACACCAACTGGGCTACCTTTCCTGATACTCGACGCTCTGTTATTGGGTATTGTGATCACCTTGAAATCCACGAAACATGAAGTTGTCAGTCACAGTGGCACCGAAGCTGAATACCGGAGTATGGCGCATACGACTTGTGAGCTGCTCTGGCTTCAACAGCTTCTCACCAGCTTGAAGATGCAAGTCACGACGAATGCTAAGCTTTTCTGTTACAACAAGTCCGCGATGCACATTGGTACCAACCCAATTTTCCACGAGCAGACAAAACACGTGGAGATTGACTGCCACACCGTTCGCAACCAAGTTAAGAATGGCTTCCTCACTCTGATACAAGTTTCTAGCGCAAACCAGCATGCTGATATCTTTGTGAAACCGCTGCATTCTGGTCCCTTCTGTTCACTTATTGATCGAATGTCACTCTCAAGTCTCTTCCTTCCTCCTGATAGTTCGGTTTCAGAGACTTTACTTGGGGTATTAAATGATATAGGATGTTGGTTTATTATGGTTAAGAGATAACCACTCTGGTGTAAGTCTCCTTTAGCTTATCCACAGTATTTAAAGTGATGTAACAAACTCTGTATGGTTTATCACATTAATTCATTCAGTTCAATATCAAGAAATACCACAACACAAATTTTGTGTTTGCACTCGTCAAGCACTTGGTTTACCACTGGAAGAACCAGGGAGGTACAGGCCAGGAAGCTTCTTTGGGAAAGACAAATACGGTCCAACAAGCGCATTGTACCAGTATGACTACTGAGGAGAACCAAAGAACTTAGAGATTAGCAAGCAAGAGAGAATTAAGGATGCACACAACAGATCCATCGTTTGGAAAGGCAATGTGTGGTATGATATGTCTTATGATGATGCCATTAAGCTAACAAAAGAAAGAAGGAAAGATGGGTTTAACGTGGTGAGTCAAAAAGAAGAAGAAACAGAGTCTAAGGAAAAATGGAAAGAAAATGATGATGATGATGATGAGTATGAATTTGACGATTTTGATTAAAGCATTTTGAGTGATAAGAGTATCTATTACTTGAAACAACAACCTCTTGTTAACGGTACTCAGGTTCTTACAGATTGATCTTTAGATGAAATGTAAGAAAGAAGAACATGTCTTCATGTTTCTTTGTAATTTGGATGGTTTACTGAAGAAAACCCTAGCTTAGTTTACATATTAATTATCGTAATTTAGATGTGAAACGGTTATTGATGCTTTGATCATTTTATCAATTAAATTATAGCTTTCTCAATGTCAGTTAGCATCTCAATCTTGTTAAATCAAAAAGAAAGTATTCGGTCAAAAAAAAGTATTCGGTATAATAAAACATGTTCGTAGTTGCTCATTTCTTTTTTTGTCACAAAATAATAACTATCACTAAACTCGTATGCTTTTTCGCATTTTTCGCATTCTTCTGACCCTTCGAATTTCTTATTTCCTTTCAATGTGTCGTAGAAAGGGAGGCACTTGTCCGTTGAGCGTGAGATAAAGCGGTTTAAGGCCGCGACTCATCCGGTTAGTCTCTGGACTTCCCGTTTTGTCATTGGTGAGGCCATTTCTATCAATGCGTTTATCTGTTTGGGATTAGCCTCGATTCCGCGACACGTGACGAGGTAACCGAGAAACTCTCCCGATGCCACAGCGAACCTACACTTAGCCGGGTTTAATTTCATGTTGTGTAAATTCAACCTTGCGACTCTTCCAAATGGGATACGTGATCGTGTTCGTCAAGGGATTTTACGAGCATGTCATCGATGTACACCTCCATTGTTTTTCCGAGTTGTTCGGAAAACATTCGATTGACCAGTCGCTGATAGGTAGCGCCTGCGTTTTGAGGCCGAAAGGCATCACTTTGTAACAATACGTTCCGGTGATGAATGCGGTCTTCTCGCGGTCGTCCGGGTTCATCATGATTTGGTTGTACCCGGAGAAGGCGTCCATAAATGATAAAAGTTTGTTTCCTGCTGTTGCTTCGACCAATCGGTCGATGTGCGGAAGTGGAAAACAATCTTTTGGGCAGGCCTTGTTGAGATCGGTGAAGTCGACGCAGACTCGCCACTTGCCGTTTTTCTTTTTGACCACGACGGGGTTGGCAAGCCAATCCGGGTACCTGACCTCCGTTATTGATCCTACTTTAAGGAGCTTTTCGACCTCCTCGTTTTCCGCTCTGGCACACTCTGGCCCTAGTTTCCGTTCTTTTTTGCTTGACGGGTTTGTAGGTCCGGTCAATATTGAGCTTGTCGCAAGCTATGCCGATGTCGATCCCTGGCATATCCTCCGCGGTCCAAGCGAACGTACTGAGGTTCTTTTTAATACAGGCTATGAGCCTTGTTCCCAAAGGCTCGCGGAGGTTGGCCCCGTTCTCGACGCACCGTTCCGGGAATGATTCATCTAGGCAGACCGAGATCACCGGTTCACAAGTTGGTTCGCACTTTCCATCTAGAATTTCGACTCTCTGAGACCGCCAGAAGACGTCCGAGTCTTGTTCATCGGGAGTCAGCTTTGTTTTCTTGTTTCGGGAGGTCTCGGCTGCTGAGTTATTTCTTTTCAGCTCAGTGGTAAAACATACTTGCGCCATCCTGCGATCTCCTCGTATAGTTTCGACTCCATGGGGTGTTGGAAACTTAAGACACAGATGGAACGTTGAGGGGATCGCTCTCATAGAATTCAGCCATATAGTTCCGATGATCGCATTGTACGATGTTGGGCCGTCGACGACTAAGAATTCCGTGATTTTGACGACGCTCCCGGCTCTAACCGCAAGGTTGATCGAACCGAGGGTCATAGTAGCATCTCCCGAGAGTCCGAATATTGGGCTGGGTTCTTCTGTGACAGCACACAGGTCGATCTCCATTCTCTCGAGGGTGCTTTGGTAGATAATATTGGCCGAGCATCCGGTGTCGACCAACACTCTTGCTACGTCGATGTCCTGGATTGTCAGCTCGATTACAAGGAGATTGTTATGGGGTTTGGCCTGGTTAGTCGTTGCCCGGTCCTTGAAGGATACGTCATCGCAAGCTGCTGAATCGGACATCTGTATCCCTTATCGTTTAGCGATTTTTGAGTTAGAGAATTCGTCCCCCCCTCCTTCTAGCGCCAAACTGTGGGAACCGAAATTCTCACCGTCGAGTTTTAGTTGATAAAGATGGAGGAAAATCGAGTGAACCCGATCTTCCTTGAAGGTCCGAATTCTCTGCGTAATCACTTTAGAAAAAATAAGAAGAAAGACAGCAAGACGGAATAGATAGTCGCTCAGAGGCGTTTTATTAATTGAATGGTATGAATACAAGATTTCTCCGAGAGGAGTAGAGATAAGCTAACAAAAGAACAGGAGGCGGCCAAGATGTCCTAAGCCTTGTCGTACTAGCTAAACCACCTAAGCCCTACGTTCTCTAAGCTAGCAAAACTCTCTAAGTCTAAAATCTCGGATCCCCTTTTCTTCTATCCCAGCTTTCCTTATATAGTCGCTTGAGGTCGGTGGCCCGTTTTTTCTTTTGCCTTCGAGCCCAAGTTTATCTCCTTCGGGAATATTTCTTTTTCCGTCGATCCTCGTAATTATCCTCTCAAATCTTGACATTTATTTTCGGAAACTTGACATTTATCTTATGCCTGAAAGTCAGGATAAACCGTCATAGTTCCCATAGGCTCGGATGCCCTCTGAGACCGCAGGTAGGCCTCTAGGCAAGTTTGGATCCTTGCGGACTGTCTTTAGACCCTTGGCGTTTATCACGATTTTCGGTTTTAATCGTAAAACTTTGGGAATAACTTCAATCGAAACGAAGCGAGAAGTGTGTTGTCCCGAAGGTCGGATGTCACAGCGATACAGAAAGCATGGAGATCAAAATAAGTCGGACAGACCGGGGTTAGATCAGTTTGTCAGTCGAGCTGACCAGCGTGTCGGTCGAGCTCCCCCGGCGAGCACACCCTTGCTGGGGCCGAGCTCGCCGGCGAGCTGCCCACGCCGGGGTCGAGCTCGCCCGGAGAGCACACCCGTGCCGGCGGCGAGCTCCCCCATGTGCGGGTTGAGCTCGGCCGGCGAGCACACCCATGCTGGGTGTGAGCTCGATGGCGAGCTCCTCCATGTGCTGGTTGAGCTCGCCCGGCGCACACCAGCTTCGCCGGCGAGCTCCCCCATGTGCGGGTTGAGCTCGCCCGGCGAGCACACCCGTGCTGGGTGTGAGCTCGCCGGCGAGCACGCTGGGCGGGCCGAGCCGCGCGAGCACACCCGTTCGGATGTGAGCTTCGCCGCGAGCTCCCCATGGCGGCTGAGCTCGCCCGAGAGCACACCCGCTGGGTATGAGCTCGCTGGCGACGCCGCCGGTCGACGCCGAGCACACCCGCCGTGTGAGCTCGCCCGGCGAGCTGTCCTGTCGCGGGTTTAGCTCGCCGGCGAACCGTTCGGCGTGAGCTCGCCGGTGAGCTACCCCGTGTACGGGTTGAGCTCGCCGGCGAGCTGCCCTGCGTGGCGTTGAGCTTCGCCGGGCGAGCTACCCGTACGGTTGAGCTCGCCGGCGAGCTACCCCGAGTACGGCAAGCTGACCCGCGTCCGTCGGGCTCGCCCAGCGAGCACACCCATGCAGTGTGAGCCGCCCGTGAGACTGCCTGCGAAGCTTCGCCGGCGAGCACACCGCCGCGGGCGTGAGCCGGTGAGCTACCCGTAGGTTGAGCTCGCCGGGCGAGCACCGGCACAAGCTGACCCGCGTTCGTCGGGCTCGCCCAGCGAGCACACCCATGCCGAGTGTTAGCTCGCCGGCGAGCTGACCCGTGTGCGGGTTGAGCTCGCCCGGCGAGCACACTCGTGCTGGGGTCAAGCTCGCCGGCGAGTGTCCTTTGTACGGGTTTCGCTCGTTCGTCAACTTCCGGTTTTTTCTTTTAGCGAATGTTTTGCGGAAAATCCGCGACTAGGAAATAATCTTAGCCTCTGATTTCGAGATAACCGTTTTTGACCCCAACACACATCCGATGTCCAGTCACAGTTCGCATAGGGATGAGTTCGTCTTTATCATTCTTAACCACTGTAATGCCTCCTTTTTAGATACAACATGCACAGGGCTTACCTAGTTACTGTCTGAAATTGGGTAGATGACGCCAGCATCTAGGAGTTTAATAATTTCTTTCTTAACTACTTCTTTCAGATTTGAGTTTAGCCTCCTTTGTTGTTCTATTGATGATTTGGATTCATCCTCCAAGTGAATACAGTGTATGCACAGGCCTGGGGAGATACCAGGAATATCTTCGAGAGAGTACCCGAGGGCTTTACTATATTTGCGCAGTTTATTCAGTAATAAGGCAAGTTCTCCATTAGTTAGGTTGGCGTTGACGATTACAAGATAGGAATTATTATAAAGAAAAGCGTACTTGAGTCCGCGGGTAATTGTTTCAACTCGACTTTTGGTGCTTTTTCTGCGCTCCAATTGTCTAAAGAGGACGGTTGTCGATCTATGGTGTGTTGTAAATATCGGTCGACATTTATTTTTCACTTGTCATCCTCTTCATTATCAACATTTGCGATCTCTATGCTTGCGTCCATTAACCGTGTGTAATCATCTGTTCTGCTATCTATGCTGAACATTTCTTTTTCAGTAAGGGTGAGAGCATTTTCGAAGGGGTCGTCTGAGCATAAATCTGCAAAAGATTCTTCAGCCAGCTCCGAAATAGCATCCACATAGAAAGCTTGGTTATCAATTAAAGGATGTCTAATCAGTTTTTCTATGTCGAAGGTCATCGGAATATCTCCGATGTTAAAACATATCCTGCCTTCCTTAACGTCGATGATCGCGCCAGCCACAGCTAGGAAAGGTCTTCCTAATATAAGGGGGTCTTTTGGTTCATGCTTGAATTTCAGCACAACAAAATCTGTTGGCACGTAACAACCGTTAATTTTAATAGGTACGTCCGCAAGTATTCCTTCTGGTACCCGAACAAATCTATCAGCAAGAATCAAGGTAGTTTGAGTCGTTTTAAACTCATTATACCCGAGGGATATCACAACAGAGTGCAGTATTAGATTGACGCTGGAGCCGAGATCACAAAGGGATCAAGGAAAACGGTTATTTTGGATAATGCAGTCGAGAACAAAGCTGCCAGAGAAAGGTTTTTTGATTGGGGTTTTGCCTCGGATCATTGCACTGACTTCCTCGGAAACCATCATGACACTGTGTTCCGCGGTTGGAAAACTTCTGGACACCTATGTCTTTGACATATTTCTTTATAGATGGCGAAACTTTTATGGCAACACTCAGTGGCATTTCTACTGTGATATTATCAAATGCTTTCTTGCAAATTGCTTTATCCAATTCTCGCTTAGTTTGTGACTTACTGAGATGGAAGGGGGTAGGGTTCTATACACCCTCTCTATCGCTGGTTTGGCGGGTGACATCAATTCTGGTACAGGGGGTATGGGGTATCGATCAACATTATTTTCTTTTTGTCGATCGATTTCCACCTCTTCCTCCGATTCCCCATCTTCGTCATTGAGGTTAATCGGTACCTTTTCAGCTCTTTTGGTATTGTCGGATTTATCTTTCCCATGAGAAGGTTCTGAATTCGGATCAAGATCATCGAGAAGTATTGGCCGGGATTTAGTTTTGCCGGTCTCTTTGGTTTCAGCGGGTTTGTCTACATAAATGTTTTCTATTGTGCTCGGAGTGAGGCGTTTTCCGCATCTCAGTATTACGGCACTGACGTGACGTCTTTGATTTGTATCAGTTCTACCAGGGAGATGTCCCATTTCTCTCTTAATTGCAATCGCAATTTCTGCTACTTGACTGTCTAATCGTTTAATGTGTTCACTTAGAGCATCAAACTTCTTTATTAGCTCACTGTAGATAGTATTTATCTTTCCATTTAGGTCATTTTCCATTCTCCGATTTCCGATGAAAGCTTGGTTTAACCTAAACCTTGCCCTGCCTTGACGTGATCCAACGGTAGCATCATAATTTTGGATAAAACTATCAGTGTTGGGGTCAGGATGCTGATCTTCCAAGTTGATTTTGCTCTGCTAAAAAGAAACGAAGCGACTCGAGAGACTCTTTAATTTCAGCTAATTGTGGTCCATCTACTGAATCAACTCCTCTTCCTCTTTCTACGTCATCATCTCGTACGATCTACCCGTTGCTACATTCTTGATTAACCACTTTGCTTCTTCAGGGCTCCTGGTGCTGAAACTCCCTTCAGTTGCTGTATCAAGCGTAGTCTGGTAAGGTAAGCTAACACTTCCGTAAAAGATGTTGATAAGTTGTGGTTCTGAATAACCATGGTGGGGACACTCAAGTTGAAAACTCTTGAATCTTCCCCAGGCATTCTTGAATGATTCTCATGGATCCTGGCGGAATGTAGAAATTTTCTTCCTCACGTCCCAGTAGTGTGCCTCATCGAAGAAGTGATTAATGAAAACACTCCTGATTTCCTTCCAGCAGGTTAGAGACCCTGCTGGTAGTTGATCTAACCATTTTCTGGCATCTCCTTCTAAGGAAAATGAGAAAAGTCTACAGCGATTGTACTCATCTGGCATCATGTCTTCTAAATTTTCGATGTGCTCATGTGGGTGCTCTGAGATGGATCCATGTAAGGGGTTTTGGCATACCAGAAAGAGGAATTCAAGGTTAAGCTCTGATCTCCTTGTGTTATCTTCTTGTAGTCTGATGGCTGGCCTATTGGAATAGGTTCTGCCAGGGTTTAAGTAGTCTTGCAAAGGCAATTTCGTTCCTTCATCTCTATTCAAAGTTGATAAAATTTTAACAGGGATCACAGCCCCTTGTTCCTTTATAATTTGGTTAAATGCGTTGCTTAGTTGACCTTTTGGTCCCCCTAGGACTACGTCCTCATTAGCATGATCGGTAAGTGAAAACTTACCTACTTTCGGAGAGGTGTCGTCAATCGATATTTGTAACAGGGTCGATCAATTTCTCTGTCGACTCATCACTCGATGTTCTTGTCAAAGTGTCGATCGATGCTCGGCCAAAATCCATGTTCTTCATCTTAAGTACCTGTGTAAGCATGGTAAGAAGAAAAACTTTTTAGCAATTACAAAAATACAATCTAGACTATATTTCAAACTTAATCTAATGGTAATAAAAAAGACTCCCCGACAACGACGCCAAATTTGATATCATTCAAATTACCCTAAGGAATGACTTTACTCTCTCAAATAAGAGGTTCATTTGTAGTACTTAGGGATCGAATCCACAAAGACTCTATGATTACACAGTAGATTATTAGTCTTTGAAATAAAGCTAGACAAGTAGGTTTTAAGCAGTAAATGAAGTGGTGAACAAGGTAGTTGTTCGATTGGTTTGATTTGAGGTTGTTAACAGTTAGGGAAATAGCTAGATTCATGTATTATCTCAGGTATGTCAAGTATGCAACTTATTTGGGTGATTAAGGGTATATAAAAATTAATTATTCTTGAACTCAAACATTGAGTATAATCAATTGGATTATCTTACATCTAGATCTCGGATCTCAACTTTCGTTTATCAATCACGAGAAAGTGTCGATCAATTATTCTTTTCGAATATCGATCGATACACCTTTCACAATATCGATGGATACAACAGTCGTTGCATCGATCGATATCACTTCTAGCGAGCTTTAAGATCGGGTTGATGGATTCTCCAATCTTACTAGACCAACTTTCGTGTGTATCTTGTTGGATTAGATCATACTAGTTTAGTTTCAGGTATTGGATCAAGCTATCACTTTTCCAAATTAATCCTAAGATCTAAGTCAAGGGTGATCAATCCTAAACATTAGCATTAAGAGCAACTAGATGAAGAACTATATTTTAAACAAGCTATCACTTTTCTAGTTTGATTAGATCATACTAGTTTAGTGTCAGGTATTGGATCAAGTTATCACTTTTCCGATTTCATCCTAAGATCTAAGTCAAGGGTGATCAATCCTAAACATTAGCATTAAGAGCAACTAGATGAAGAACTATATTTTAAACACCCTAATAACAGTTCATGTTAGCAATACATAAATCAACCTTATGAGACACCCAAATCTAAAAATAAGATTACTCAGACATATTCATAAGAAACATGGTTATGATGACCTGCATAATACTTAAATAAATTATAAACAAAAGAAACAATAAATAGAATAATGAAAGCGATGGAGATTAAGACCTTCTCTATTATGAAATTCAGATCTCTCTCTCCAACCATAAGGTCTCTCTCCAAGGTAGCAAGATTGCTTCTCTCCAAACTAGGTCTAAAAGGTCTCTAGGCAAGTCTGCCTCTAAAATGGTACAAAACTCTAATAATATAGCCTAACAGGCGGCCAGGAACCTAGGATGCAATTATTGAACCTTTTGTGAAACTTGAAATCTTCTAATTTGTCATTAACTCGTGGATGGCTTTGCCGTCGATCGATGGTAAGGGACTCACGTCGATCGATTATTCTTGGTAAACATCGGTCGATATTCTTCTTCAATCATCGACTCCTTCTCTATTTCAGCAAAGCTCTCATAATAGCTCCAAAATGCTCCAAAATAGCCATTTTACTTCAATGCGTACCTGAACATGTAAAAGCTCTAAAAAGACTCCAAATGCATATAAATGATTTCAAAAGCATATATAAATCATGGTTAAAAGTGGGTAAAATCCATGACAAATTAGTACTTTGAAAAACGGAAGAGTGCAGATGTGGACTGAAAGAGAGGCTGGGTATCTTTCCAGTAATCTGAGATCTAGTCCCGAAACTCTGGCATGTCAGCTACACCATTAGAAAACTTAAACGGTTTGCACTTACCCACTGTCTTAACTCTGAGATGAAACCTGCCTCTCAAGTGATCTGAACATCCTCCCGCCTCGAATATGCCATAAGCTTGGGTACGTTGATTTACCCAAGTTTCATTGACCAAAATACGATCAAGCTTTTTACAAAGGATACCTTCGTCTCTCATATTGCACCAGGTGAACTTCGGGCCTTGATAACCCATGTCTATGAGTCGACAATGCTGGAGGACACTTTCGAAATCCCGCACAGAATCTTTACAGCTCGAATGCTCCTCGCCATCTAGAATCTCATTGAAATCACCCATTATTATCCATTCCTTGTCTCTAAACATTGAATAATCTTGGTGCGGCTTGATATCCTCCCATAACTCTTTCCTCTTTTCCACTGTATGCTCTGCATAGACGAAGGAGCAAAGGAACTCCTCTATCTCTCCTTCTATAAGAACTGAACTTAAATTGTGATCATTTGATTGAATTTGAAGACCGGAGTCAATCTGACTTGATCATTTCAAAGAACCCATATCCTGTTCCTACTAAACTCGTAACTATTAACATATGACCTGCCCTGAAATACAGAAGAAGATTAAACGGAGGCCTGGTTCTATTCAATAGAAAATAAAACTCATGGATTTATAACGATTCAATTTTCAATTGTCAATATTTTAAAGACCAATATATTTTGACATAAAAGGAAGGATAAATTCAAAGCTAAAATACAACAGTCTGAGAAATTCAAACAAAACCAGAACCATAAACAAGCACAAAGCCCATTTAAACCTTCTGGTACAAATCAAGTATTAGATGATATAGGATGTTGGTTTATTATGGTTAAGAGATAACCACTCTGGTTTAAGTCTCCTTTAGCTTATCCGGAGTATTTAATGTGATGTAACAAACTCTGTATGGTTTATCATATTAATTCATTCAGTTCAATATGGTATGAGAGCCAAGTGACTTAAGATGTATTCAATTTGGTTAATTGTAGTGACTCAAGTTCAGTCACATTAATTGCGGCCAGCTTGGCCATGTTGTCAACATGTGTTTTCGTCTTCATGGATATCCTCCAGGCCATAAGTACAACAAGTCCGTTACGCCTGGACAAGGTGCTCAACCTGGTTCAGCTTTTGCGTCGCGAGGACAGAACAATTATAATCCCGACCACCACAGCAGAGTAATCAATACAATCATCCTCAGCAGTTCCAACAAACAACTGCTGCTGCTCAGATTATTTCTGATAGAGCATTTGTTCCTGCAACTGGTCAAATGGATTCCACTCAACTGCAGGCTTTGCTTCAACAGCTCCAGGCTTTTGTTAATCCTTCCGTGAATGCGATTTCTGGTAAGCAGTCTTCCATAAGTGAAAGTGGTTACATGGCTCCCCAATCAACCTCTCCTATTATACTTTTTCCTTCTTCTAGCCTCAAGTTTCAGAACAATATTCTCACTTTCAAAATCAATGTCTTTCATCTCTTTTGCATACACTTACTACTGATGCTTAGATAATTGACAGCGGAGCTACTACACATGTATGCTCTGGTCTTTCTTTTTAGTAGTACTTCATATGTGACTGGTGTTGCAGTGTCTCTTCCAAATGGCATTAATGAATTGATCACACACATAGGCACTGTGCATTTTTTCCTACCATTTTTCTGCATAATGTGCTTCATGTTCCTTCTTTCCGTTTTCATTTGATCAATGTTTGTAGTCTCCTTCGTGATAGTAATTTTTCTTCTCATTTTTATCCTGATTTTTGTTTCTTACAGGAGTCTATTCAGGGATGGATGATTGGTAGAGGAGTTCTTGTTCACAATTTATATGTGCTTGAGACTGATAACACTGCTTCTTTGTCTTATTGTGGATCCTTGCAAGTCGATGGAAATCTTTGGCACCAGCGCCTTGGACACCCATCAGCTTCCAAGTTAAAATAGCTTTCAGGTATTCTGCATATTCCTGAGTCTAGTTTACATAAGTATGAATCCATTGGCAAAACAAAAGCATCTGTCGTTTGTGTCAAATAATAATGTGTATGTTTTTCCATTTGACTTGATTCACTTGGATGTTTGGGGTCCTTTCTAAGTAGAGTCTATTGAAGGTCATAGGTATTTACTTACCATTTTTATGATTACACAATAGTGCATGGGTTTACATGCTTTGTAATGAAAATGATGTTTTGACAGTGTTTCCTGCGTTTATTAATCATGCTTCTACTCTATACAAATCTGTTCTTACAGTCATTCGCAGTGATAATGCACCTGAATTTGCTTTCACTCAACTTGTTAAACAACATGGTATTATTCACCAATTCTCTTGTTCATATACACCTCAGCGGAACTCAATGGTAGAACGTAAGCATCAACATATATTGAATGTTGCATGTGCTCTTCTGTTTCGGTGTAATGCATGTTCCCTTATCTTATTGGAGTGATTGTGTTTGTACTGCAGTGTTTCTTATTAACCGTACTCCCTCAGTTATCTTATTAACTGTATCCCTCAGTGTTTGTACTCCCTCAGTTATCTTAGGAAACAAGACACCTTATGAACTATTGACTAAGAAGGTACAGACTATTCTTTCTTAAAATTGTTTGGTTGCCTTTGTTAAGTTTCCACTTTACCTAAGGATATACATAAGTCTAGTGCTCGGCTGATATGTGTGTCTTCTTAGGTTATCCTTCTGGTTATAAGGGTTTCAAAGTGCTGCATATAGACCAAAAATCGAGTTTCTGTTACTAGGAATGTTATTTTTCATGAAAATACATTTCCTTTCAAGGATGATACATCTTGTATTCCTGCTCATTCTTCTGTTATCTTTGATAACACAGTCATGCCATTGCCTATTCCTGTGATCATTGATAGCATTCCTCATGTTTCTCATGTTGTGCATTTAGACACGCATACACCTAATGTCATACCTGTTTTGGAAGAGACTGTACCACTGAGCACAGGTCAAGGACAGCTGTTGAGTGGAAGAGCTCGGCGTACTGTTAAAACTCCAAGTTACTTATCTCAGTATCATTCCTCTCTTGCGCGAAGTTCTTGTCTTCCATCTACTCTTGATTCATCTTCAATCCCTTCTTTACCATCTTCAACTCCTTACCATATATCCTATGTCCTTACCTATTCTCATTTTACCCCTCTTTATCAATCATACATCCTTTCATACTCTCTTGAAACAGAACCCACTTCTTTTAGACAAGCCATGTTATCATCTAATTTCCGGAAGGCTACTAACTAAGAATTGCAGGCTATGGAAACAAATAATACTTGGACTGTTGAGTCTCTGCCTCGAGGGAAAAATGTGAGGGCTGCAAATGGGTTTACCATTAAGCACCGAGCAGATGGCACCATTGAGTGATATAAAGCTCGTCTGGTTGCTAATGGTTTTACACAGCAGGAAGGTGTAGATTTTACTGATACCTTTTCACATGTTGCTAAGCTTGCTAGTGTTAAGCTCCTGCTCAGTCTTGCTGCGATTCAAGGATGGAGTATGTCTCAGGTGGATGTCTTTAATGCATTTTTGCATAGTGAACTCAATGAAGAAATCTTCATGAGTCTCCCGCAAGGTTATGTTCCTGCTTCTGGTTCTCTTCCACCAAATCCAGTATGTCTTTTACATAAATCCTTGTATGGCTTAAAACAAGCATCACGACAGTGGTACAATTGTCTTTCTACCGTCTTCCTCTCTGCTAGTTTCACTCAATCACCGCAGATAACACTTTGTTTGTGAAGCAATCTGGTTCTGACTTTGTTGTTGCACTAGTTTACGTGGATGATATCATGATTATCGGCAACAATGATGATGTTCATTCCCTTAAAGATGTTCTTTATAAGCATTTCAAGATTAAAGACCTGGGTCCTTTACGGTTTTTTCTTGGCCTTGAGATTGCTCGGAGTTCACAGGGGATCTCTATCTCTCAGCGGAAATATGCTTTGAGTCTATTATCTGATGCAAGTCTCCTCGCTTGTAAGCCAAGTCCTCTTCCTGTGGATCCTTTGGTCAAGCTCAGTCACGAGTCTTGAACACCTCTTGCTGACCCTACTCCTTATCGAGCTTTGATTGGTCGTCTCCTCTACTTGACGATTACTCGTTCTGATATAACCTTTGCTGTGTATTGTTTAAGCCAGTTTATGTCTTCTCCGACTGATGTTCATCTCACTGCTGCTCACAGGATTCTTCATTATATCAAGAACAACCTGGGTCAGGGCTTATTTTACTCTGCTTCTTCTAGCATCTGTCTTAATGCTTTTGCAAACACCAACTGGGATACCTCTGTTATTGGGTATTGTGATCACCTGGAAATCCAAGAAACATGAAGTTGTCAGTCACAGTAGCACCGAAGCTGAATACCAGAGTATGGCGCATACGACTTGTGAGCTGCTCTGGCTTCAACAGCTTCTCACCAGCTTGAAGATGCAAGTCACGACGAATGCTAAGCTTTTCTGTTACAACAAGTCCGCGATGCACATTGCTACCAACCCAATTTTCCACGAGCAGACAAAACACGTGGAGATTGACTGCCACGCCGTTCGCAACCAAGTTAAGAATGGCTTCCTCACTCTGATACACGTTTCTAGCGCAAACCAGCATGCTGATATCTTTGTGAAACCGCTGCATTCTGGTCCCTTCTGTTCACTTATTGATCGAATGTCACTCTCAAGTCTCTTCCTTCCTCCTGATAGTTCGGTTTCAGAGACTTTACCAGGGGTATAAAATGATATAGGATGTTGGTTTATTATGGTTAAGAGATAACCACTCTGGTGTAAGTCTCCTTTAGCTTATCCACAGTATTTAAAGTGATGTAACAAACTCTGTATGGTTTATCACATTAATTCATTCAGTTCAATATCAAGAAATACCACAACACAAATTTTGTGTTTGCACTCGTCAAGCACTTGGTTTACCACTGGAAGAACCAGGGAGGTACAGGCCAGGAAGCTTCTTTGGGAAAGACAAATACGGTCCAACAAGCGCATTGTACCAGTATGACTACTGAGGAGAGCCAAAGAACTTAGAGATTAGCAAGCAAGAGAGAATTAAGGATGCAGACAACAGATCCATCGTTTGGAAAGGAAATGTGTGGTATGATATGTCTTATGATGATGCCATTAAGCTAACAATCGAAAGAAGGAAAGATGGGTTTAACGTGGTGAGTCAAAAAGAAGAAGAAACAGAGTCTAAGGAAAAAGGAAAAGAAGATGATGATGATGATGATGATGATGATGATGATGATGATGATGATGATGATGATGAGTATGAATTTGACGATTTTGATTAAAGCATTTTGAGTGATGAGAGTATCAATTACTTGAAACAACAACCTCTTGTTAACGGTACTCAGGTTCTTACAGATTGATCTCTAGATGAAATGTAAGAAAGAAGAACATGTCTTCATGTTTCTTTGTAATTTGGATGGTTTACTGAAGAAAACCCTAGCTTAGTTTACATATTAATTATCATAATTTAGATGTGAAACGGTTATTGATGCTTTGATCATTTTATCAATTAAATTATAGCTTTCTCAATCTTGTTAAATCGAAAAGAAAGTATTCGGTCAAAAAAAAATATTCGGTATAATAAAACATGTTTGTAGTTGCTCATTTCTTTTTTTGTCACAAAATAATAACTATCACTAAATTCGCCATCCTCTCTGTATAGAAACTCACTATTAGTGTTATCTATTTAACCAATATATATTGCAAAATGAATTTGAAATTTTTTCTCTATTGATAGATGTGAAAGCAAAAAAAAAAAAGATGAAAGTGATGGTAAGAGGCAGTGGTGACATTAAGATCAACAAATAAAACTGATAAGTTCTGGGAAAAAACGAATGAGTTCCAACGAAAAGTGAAGGAGAAAAAATGAAGATGAGAATAATGAAAAAAAATCAAGACAAATGAAGAGAGAGAGAGAGATATTAGTTTTAGTTTTTCAGTTTTTGCATACTAGTAAAAAAGTGCTCTAACAAATAAAAGTGGCTTCCGGTAGAAGGTGGGGACTTTGGCTATTTGCGGCGGTAAATATTGTATGCTCAGGGGATACCCTCTGATTTGTTGGAAGATGGAACTAAGATATTGGTTGTTTAACTCTCTCGGCTTGGTTAATGGATGATTTGAAGGGAAACTGTGGAAGATGGTTAGATTGACTCACTCAATCAATGGATAGACGAATGTATTGACTCACCCAATCAGTGGACAAACAGGGAGCTTGAATCTCATAAGAATTCTGTTTGTGGCTTCCTTAGAACTCTATGAATCTCTCAAGAAGACTAAAGGGAAATCGAACACAAAACAAGCAATTTTTGTGAACTAAATAATATTTTATTAACATTTAAAATTGATCAAGGGTACTTTAAAATGATCACTAGATATATATATATATTATATAGACTCGTGCCTCTACTGATCTAAGAAACGAAAACCAAGAAGGAATCAAACAAATAAGCAAAATCGATAAACTAGATGTAGGAAGATTTATTGGATCCAAAGGTTTGATGTAAGGGATGTGCTTATGGCTTTGTATCTGAGTAGTTTGAGGGAATATGTTAGATTCTTAGGAACATCTTGGATGATGATGTCTTGGTCAGATTCATAGCAGCCTTGACTTGGAAAGATCTGTTGGGAATTGATAGCAAATGATTTCCAAAATGGTTCTATAGATGGCAAGTGTGGTCTTGGTTGAGTCTGTGTTCTGGTGAGTGCTGGTCCATCTTAAGACACTTAGATAAGCAAGTAATACCTCCAAAATGCTGCAGCTTTGATGGCCTGGCCGTTGGTGATTTATTCCTCCCAATGTGAATGCATCCAGATAAGGAAACATTGCAAGAATGGAGATCCTCTTAATCCAATGATTGTTGGTGCATGGTAAGGACATTTCTACTCCTTCTGGATTGTTGGATATATTTTGTAGATGTGTAGAAACCTCTTCTGATTACTAATGTTTGGTTTGGATAAAATTGAACCAATGAGACTCCAAATTAGACAAATGCGGAACTAGTTTGATCGGGTTTAGAAAATGGGCTATAACTTGATATTTCCAAGGCCATTTCTCTTTATTTTGAGCTTGTTGGAAATCTTAGAGGTCCATCTTGAAGTCTATTATCAGTTTTGGTTCGACTGCTTCATGATCGGGCCATAATATTATTCAAACAGAGGATACATGCAGATGGACGGGCTGGTTTGGGTTTATTTGGTTTAACTTGTTTGATAATATGGATAAAACTATGGTATATTGAATAATTAGATTTTGAACCGTTAATTTGAGGATAAACAGGTTTGTAATTTTAAATTTAGAGAAAAATAAGTTTGTAACTTTTTAATTTGTGAAGATTTAATAAGAATTCTTAGTTTTATGATATGTTGCTATATAATAGTTTTTGTAGAAAAATAATACTCGTATATTAATATATTGGTACACTGTTTAACATTATAGATTTTTGTATTCTTTATTGCATAATAATGGAGTTAGACATTTTCAGTTCGAAAAAAAAATAAACGGGTGCACCTTGTTAGTTGTCACCATTGGCACACGTGACATTTTTCATTATTGCATAGATGATAGGTGTCCCAAGTAACATTGGATATCGCACTTTCTATAGCAAGTAGAACATTTCCATCGGAGGTTCTTATCATTGGGTTCTTAAAATATGTATTATGTATGTATATATGTATGTAGATATTATATAGGTATAAATATTTATAGAGTTCGGAATTCCATAAAAATTATGGACCCTACAAATATTTATACCTATATAATATCTACATACATATATACATACATAATACATATTTTAATGGAGATGTCGTATAGAGTCTGTAGACTGTAGTACATTCAAATTGTAGTACAACTTTTATTCTTTACCTCCTTTTTGTTTCTTTTCATCATCGTGTCACCTTTTTACTGAGTCGTCCTCCGTTATATTCCTTGCTTGCTCAAAATGTGAGTGCCGACAAAACAATAAAAGATCAAATAAAATATATCATTTCGACTGAATAGTATCTCAAAAAAGTAACAAAAATATTATTTTCGCGCTTTCAAATCATTTGTAGAAAAATCTGAGTTTTAGGAATGGATTCAAGAACACTCCCAATTACCATAGACAGCTGTATTATATTTGAACAAAAAAAAGACAGCTGTATTATTAAAAAAAATGGAAACAGCATTAGTTTGGTCAAAGAGGTCGGTTTAGATATCGGATTGAATGGTATCGTTGAAATCGTTGAATAAGAGGGGGACATGATATACCAATCGAGAAATAAATGACACTTCAGTCATATTATACTGTACAGTATATACAGTGTTTCAAAACAAGTTTTGTACATTTATTTGTAGCGATAGAGAACGTACATTTCATTTTTTTTTTGTGATAAAGAGAACGTACATTTCATGTTGAGGACCACTTTTGGATTTTGCATGGTTGGACGGTGTGACGACCCTGCCGTGAAATATGAAACCGGGGATAAACGCATTTAATTTTTTTTATGTTTCCACACTTACAATTTTTCCTTCATTAATTATCCATTTATCCTTAAACAATAATTAACTCGAAATTTAGCATCACAAAATCCACTGATAAGAAAAATATGCATTTTTACAAGAACCCTAAAGAAAATCTACTCCAGGAAAAGTAAATAAAAGAAGATAGAACATAAACGACATAACTATTATCTTGAAATAACTAGAAATTAAGTTTTACAAATGCATATACTTTTGGAAGAGATCATATAATGCAACGATGGGGACCGTTTGTCGCTGATCGTTACTATGCTGATCTTACGGTGTACATTTTATCTACCGGTCAAAGGCACAAAGCCGCCTTAACGTCGAGCCTCCAAGCGAAACCTCCATTGTCCATCCTCCACGCGTCGCAAGGCACCGTGACGGAGCCTCTCACACGATATTGACACGTGAACCGTAGTTTCACCCTGCATGTGAAAGCCGGGTACGTTAGCATCGGCCTCTCCCTCATCACCAACCGTACGATCACGTGAAAACTATCGCCGCTCATATTCTCCGGTGCACCTTCTTCCACCGGAATATTATCCCTCGCCATTTTCCTGTAAGCGTCGTTTGTCCACGTCACTCTACCTGAACCGTCTGATATGAAACCAGGACACGTGTCTCTCACAAGATTCATCTTCCTTTCTTCGTCAGACCTTCCAAGACCATAGCCGTCCATCCAGGCGTCCGTTACAAGCTCCACCGTCATACAAGAAGAAATCACCAGCTTCCTCTGCGTAACATCCACCGTCTGGTAAGCCGAAGTAAACATCCCACCGCCGTCGCTGAAACTCAGCCACAACGGACCCTGCTGCTTCTCCACCGACACTTTAAGATCTGTAAAAGCACCTTGATCGGGCGTCTCAGGCAACAGAGAAAGTGTCACCTTAGTATCTCCACCGACGGTTTTATCTGATCTTCTCCGCGGAGTGCACCTCCTGGCGCTACCACTATTCTCTTTCTGCTGACATTTCCTCTTTCTTCTTCCTCCTTTAAAGGAAACATCGGAGCTTCCGCCACCGCTCTCTCCGCTGGATACGGGCTTTCCTCCGCTGCCGTCGCTGGTTGGTTTAGGAGCGATGGGACGAAACCGAAGCATGATGCGATCTGCTTGAGACATATCGTAATGGTACGTTCCAGCTCCGCCGGCGTACCTTGCTATGCAACACCCTCCCTTACTGTCCATCGCTCTCTCTCTCTCTCTCTCTCTCTCTCTCTTGCTCTCTGGATATAGTTTGTATAGAAGAATGCTTGAGAATAATCTAATAAGCTTTTACTGGAATTGAGGAACATTGAACTAATGGTTATGGGTTTTATAACGTCTGTGAACTGAACACGTGTTCAGTCTACACTCGTGTTTAGGTCTAGACACGTGGTGTAGCTAAGCACCCTAGTGTTGGGTTTTGTTGGTCTTGAAGGGGTTTTGGTTGGTTGCACATGGAAAGTTATTTATTCTTCTCCCTACTTCGTTTTTTTTTTCTGCCTAAGTTATTCGTAATAAAAAAAGTTTATATTCTCCCTCGTAATAATAGTATCAGCGACATAAGATGGTAAATGTGAAGCCGACAAAGAAAAGGAAAAAATATAAATTGCATTTCCATTAGTGCATTTATATACTCTCTAATCTTCTATAATAGTTTGAGCTTGGTTCGTGCTACAAGTAATCGTCTCGATTATGAAAATGAATCTAAATTCATAGTGTTTTTTTTTTGAGAAAGGGCTTCTTAACTAAATTCATAGTTTTTGAACCATAGATTTTAAAATCTTCTAGTGAAATAGTGTACCTTTTAATTGTTAAATACACATTTGCCATCCGATTTAGATATATATGTTGGAAATTCGTACCGGTTTATAACAGATTATAAATAAGTTTATGAATTTATATGCCTAGAATCTGTTGTCAATACTGAAATAAATCTAGATCTTAGGGTTTCAAATTTTACCTGGTTATTCTGCAACGGAAAGATGAATAAACCAAGTCGAGATTTTTAGCACTCCAAACGACGTGCCTCCATCGGTATCCACACGCACACAAATTGGATTGACACAGGATGCTAATACCGTCGAGATCATATCTCAAGAACTTGACAAAACTCTTTTGTCTGTCTTAGGGTTTTGAGTATTAGACGGCCAACCAAAAAACTTCCCGTCATATGAAACATTATTGTCTCAATATATAACGAAATGTATGGCCCTAATCTCACGTGACTATGTTTAATGGACCAAGTCCATTAACAATTAATATGTAATCTCTTCCAAAGAGATTGTTTCTCACGTGATAACATATATATATTTATATCACATATAACATATATATGTACACATTATTTCTCTTATAAAACCCAATATATTATTAATCCAGTTTGCTTAGGTGTGTGACCCTATAGGATCATATAATATTAGTAATGAATTCATAATTTATAGATTATAAGCGGCTTCTAACAAAACATTATAACCACCTAATATTATATGGCGGTCGAATCTCGACGTTACGACTTTAATTAAAGTAAGTATAATAGATTTCAGGACATTCCCAACAATCTCCCACTTGTACTGGAATCATCTATTCTCATAATCCTTTTGTCTCTATATCTCGATCTCAGCATAAGGCAAGAACTAGTGTCATCCTTATAAAGCTAGATCACATTTATCAAACTCTGATTTATACTGATAAAAATAAACGACTGACATTCACCTCGTTTAAGCACGGCCATGCATTTTTCAGTATCAAATCTTCGATAGTCCCATAGATATTTATCTCCCGTTATATGGGAGAGACAAATCCCATCTTGTTCCATCCATGTTCCTTACAAACTTCATAGAACACCTAATCAATGCCTTTATAATCACCAGTTACGGCTGACGTTTGACAAGGTCAAAGTGAACTAATCCGTAAATAAGAAATCATGACGAACTCAGGTCTAAGGACTATACTCTATAGTCGTAATGAGTAACTCTTATGACACTCATATAACAATCTTGTAGAGTTCTCATAGCGGGTCAGTCCGATACTGTGTTCTCCAACACATATCTATGTGATTGACTTCAATACCACATATTGAATGACTCCATGAAACTTAGTCATGAATCACCTCACATACCAGTCTTTCTCGGTTATTAATGTCCCACGTTAAAAACCTAGACTATAGACCTCAATAACTTATATCATCTTTCACTTACAGGGTTGATCAAGTCACGTACTTGATGACCTATAAGAATGATATAAATTAGTTTGGGACATTTATTTAATTATCTAATAATCAAATAAATATGAAATAATTTCATTAATTTTAAAAACATAACCAAATGTATGTTAATATGAACATCATATTATAAACTTAAAGCTCCCACTAAAATCAAGATCACATCTTAAGATACTTAATGCCCACAGCTAGAGTATGACTCTCATGCTTAGGCTGTGGAAGAAACTTGCTCAATGGATCAGCAACATTTGCATCCGTTGAGACTCTGCTATGGTGCTTTGCTTGGAACTCTTCCAACTCACCGCTTCTCTATTAAGACAGAAATGAAACCAGATTGTCATCGGAAATCATCTTTGTCTGTCTGAAAGCTGGCATTGGTGTAACCATTTACAACAAGCTCATCATTTCCTCCATAGACCAAGAACCCATCCTTACTATTTCTCAAATACTTGAGGACAGTCTTGACTTCTGTTCAGTGACTATTACCTGGATTAGATTGGTATCAAATTGTCATGCTCTGGACGAGTGCAGATCATGGCATACATGATAGATCCTATAGCCGAAGCCTATGGGATTCTACTCATTCGCTCTCGCTCATCATGTGTCGAAGAACACTGAGTCTTGCTAAGAGTTATGCCGTAGACATTGGCAAAAGCCTTTCTTGGAATCATGCATCTTGAATCTATGTAAGACCTTATCGATATAAGAATCTTGACATAATCCAACTGCACTCCCACTAGTCTTCTTGTAAACGCAAGGTTCTTCATTTCTAGTGAAATCAAACTCTTTGATTACCTCATTAAAACAAAGATTCCAACTCCGAGATGCTTGCTTCAAGCCATATATCGAAGTCAGGGCCCATCATAGCTTCCTCAGAGGACATAGGTTCATCATTCTCTATTATCAATAGATCATGATGATCCGTCACCCTAACCCCATATCTATCAGGTTCGTGACGTATCCTTATGGACCTAAGTACCTCAGGTTCCACAGGCGTAGATTCTATGAATCTTCGTAAATCTAATTGATCATCTTCTTGAGAGGATGAAACAATCACTTGTGTTTCTCGAACTTCTCCGAGTTGTACTTTACTCCCACTATTCTTCTTAAAAAGAAATTCTCTCGCAAGAAAAACGCCACTACGAGCAACAAACACTTTGTTCTCGGTGGGGTTGTAAAATTAGTAACCTTTGGTTTCTTTGGGATAACCAACGAAGGAGCATTTATCAGATTTTGGTCCAAGCTAATCTGTAAACATGTGTTTGACATAAGCACCAAAACCCCAAATTTTCAAAAAAGACAAATTTGGAACCTTTCCAGTCCACATCTCATATGGTGTCTTCTCAACTGATTTTGATGGACATTTATTTAGCGTAAACACAGACGTTTGTAGAGTGCAACCCCAAAAGGATGGTGGAAGATCTGCATGACTCATCATAGACCGAACCATATCTAAGAAAGTTCGATTCCTCCTTTCAGACACACCATTCCATTGTGGTGTTTCTGGAGGAGTGAGTTGTGAAACAATTCCACATTCTCTAAGATGATCATTATAAGCTTGACTCAAATGTTCTCCACCTCGATCAGATCGAAGAGCTTTTATTTTCTTGTCAAGCTGATTTTGTACTTCATTCTGAAATTCTTTGAACTTTTCAAAAGATTTAGACTTATGTTTCATTAGATAAACATAACCATATCTACTGAATTCGCCAGTAAATGTAATGAAGTACTGATAGTTTCCTCTGGCACTTATACTCTTCTGTCCACATACATCAGTATGTATAAGTTCCAACAAGTCTTTGGCTCTTTCACTGTGTCCACTAAAGGGATCCTTAGTCATTTTACCCAACAAACAAGATTCACATTTTTCATATGATTCATAATCAAATGATTTCAAAAGTCCATCACTATGAAGCTCTTGAATGTGTTTTTCATTTATATGGCCCAAACGACAATGCCAAAGAAAAGTTTGATTCGTGTCTTTAGACTTGAATCTTTTGGTATTAATATTATAGACAGACACGCTTTGGTTTAGAATATAAAGCCCATTCTCTAATGGACCGCTACCATAAAAGATATCATTACGATCAAAAGAACAACACTTGTTTTTTTATCGTAAATTCAAATCCTTCCAAATCCAAACAAGGAATTGAAATAATATTCCTACTTATAGCAGGTACATAATAGCAATTCTTAAGTTCTAAAACCAAGCCTGAAGGTAAAGACAAATGAAATGTTCCCACGGCTGATGCAGCAACTCTTGCTCCATTTCTCACGCGTAGGTCCACTTGTCCTTTCTCCAAAATTGTACTATTGCTTAGGCCATTCATATTGGTACAAATATGAGCACCACAGCCGGTATTCAATACCCAAGAAGTAGAACTATAAGTAGTAACATTTACTTCTATAACATAAATACCCTTAGATGATGTTTCAAAAGTCTTTTTCTTTTCCAGATTTTCCAAGTAGGATTCTTTGAGAACAATTCTCGGGTTTCGATACCATTGGAGGAATTTTTATCCATTCAATGTGTCCTTATCAAGGGCAAATTGCAATGAAAATGGGTTGTGAGGAGTTAATATTGCTGAAATAGAAGAATAGCAAATATTAATATGATGTTCAGGAATTAGAGAAATCTCAACAATTAAGAAAACTCATATTATATTCAAAATATTTTCCTCAAATGAATATAATAATCCAAGATCCAGATTTCACTAAAATCCGAGTGAGCTTTGGCTCATCGCCCGAATGTAAACCTATTTAGGTAAGCAACACTTTGCTAATTATATCCAATATAATTCTTGGTTGTCAGACGACATCTTATGTCTTATCCAACCTATGTCTCTAAGCACAAAACCGTTTTGATAGCCTAGTCAAGTAAATCAATCTTGTTTCATATGGTAGACGTTACCATCCACCTCACTCATGTAAAGATACTTTGCTTTGGCAAACCCATCTTACAACGAAACGAGTCTTGATGGTTGGTAAAATTGGATAGACATCAAAAGTACTTGAAATTAATGAGGAATAAATTTTAATCCAATTTATTTTATATTTAAAATTTATATATAATATAAAATATAAATATAACTAATACATATCTTATATGTATTTTATTGGATTATAAATAATTACATTAATTTTAATCTAATTAAAATAATTAATTATTTAGATATTTGATTTTAGAATTTAATCTAATTAAAATCTAATCAAACGACAAAATCAAATGGACTTACCGGTTGAACCGAAATTGAATCAACCGGGTTTCATAATTTGCTAATGCGTATTATGTTACTTATAGAATCACATCCCTTATATATTAAAAGAGAAGCATTGCAACATTTTTTGTAGCCACGTGTCATCACCACAATCATTCTTAGAATCCTTAGAAAAAACATGTTGGTCCATCTAATATATAATAAACTTTTTATTAATTTAATCATAAATTAATTATTAATGTTATTTATTGTTTCCTTAAATAAAATGACGGAATTACCAAATGTGACTAAAGTATATATGACAATTAATGATTTTGAATAATAAAGATTTGATGAAAAAATGATTTAGTCTCTATCATTTTAAAAAAATTTAACTTTTTAAAATAGATTAAATAGTCACATTAACCATATAATAAAAAATTAGATTTTTTTGTATATGTTATATTTTGAATTTTTAAAATGATTATAAATAACTAAAGTTCTGATGTATGATTTCAAATTTTAGTAATAAAAATATAAATAATTAAAAAAATATATAAGTAAGAAGTCTCATTTAATAAATAAATATATATATATATATATATATTTAAATATTAATATTGTTTAACATAAATTATGTACCATATAAAAATACATATGTATTTTAATTTCGAAATTTGTTTAATTTTTTTGATAAAATGTTTGAACAAATATTGACAAATTCATTTTTAGTTTTTAAACTTTGTATGATAATTTTAAAATTAGAATATACAAAAACTATTAAACATCTCACAAAAAATGTTATCAGTGACTTATAATTTTTATTTTAAAAAATACAAATGATCAAAAAATAATTTGAGTATAAAATATTATTTAACATATATCAATATTAAACATGTACTATATCATGTTAAATCTTTTAAACTTAGTTTTATACCATATAAAGTAAAAAAAAATCAATTAATAAAATTTATTGTACCATTTTAAGTTATATATGAAATAGTTACAAAATTTTAAATTATATATATATATTATTTCAAAATATGTAAAACAATGTATAATATATAAAATTAATTATATATAATATTCATCCCGTGCAAGGCACGGGTCTTAACCTAGTTCATATATTACAATAACACGTGTTTAACTTTTACGTTTAAATATGCATGAGCACATTATGATAATCATGCGAAAGCGATAAACAATATGCAATTCATTGATATCTAGCTAATGTATATTACTTTATTCAAAGCACTAATCAACCGCACGAACAATTCTGGGTGGCTAGTAAACAAGTTGACCAAATCAATATTCTTACATGAATCATTTATTTCACATGTAGAGGCTAAAGATATCTACGGGGTCAATTCAAATACAATAAATTTGAAACAATTTCAAGACGAACGATTACAATCATATTGTAATCCTCGTTAATACAAAGACGATCAATAAACAATTTAAAAAGATCAGCCAAAACCAAATTATTTATCTATATCAATATATAAATAAAATAAGATCAAATTTCAATATTAAACAAGTAGGCTCTGATACCACAGTTGGAAATTCATACTGGTTTATAACAAATTATAAATCAGTTTATGAATTTATATGTCTAGAATCTGTTGTCAATACTGAAATAAATCTAGATCTTAGGGTTTCAAATTTACCTGGTTATTCTGCAACGGAAAGATGAATAAACCAAGTCGAGATTTTTAGCACTCCAAACGTCGTGCCTCTATCGGTATCCACACTCACACAAACTGGATTGACACGGGATGCTAGTGTCGTCGAGATCATATCTCAAGAACTTGACAAACTCCTTTGTCTCTCTTAGGGTTTTGAGTATTAGACGGCCAACCAAAAAACTTCCCGTCATATGAAACATTACTGTCACAATATATAACGAAATGTATGGCCCTAATCTCACGTGACTATGTTTAATGGACCATGTCCATTAACAATTAATATGTAATCTCTTCCAAAGAGATTGTTTCTCACGTGATCACATATATATATTTATATCACATATAACATATATATGTACACATTATTTCTCTTATAAAACCCAATATATTATTAATCCAGTTTGCTTAGGTGTGTGACCCTATAGAATCATATAATATTAGTAATGAATTCATAATTCATAGATTATAAACGATTTTTAGCAAAACATTATAACCACCTAATATTATATGACGTTCGAATCTCGACGTTACGACTTTAACTAAAGTAAGTACAATAGATTTCAGAACATTTCCAACAATATATATATATATGTTGGTGGAATTTATTATTCACATCCGATGGACCAGATTGCATGTTTCTGGATAAACAGGAAACTTATAGATGTAAAATATTATAAGAACACATTCTTGTTGAGAATTTTGTATTTTGGACCAAGCTCTTTGTTATTTCAAGATATTTATTTAACTTAGTTATTAAAATAGTAGGATCAGACCATTAATTTTAGCACTTGCTTCAGTCATACGTTTTTAGATATTCATTTTATTAAACATATGAGTGGGTAATTAACAGATTTCTGTTACGTTTAGAGAAATATTAGCATAAACATTATGTTTCTTATCATCCAATCAATAATTATTACAAAAAAAAATTGGAATAACATTTGGAAGATACAAATGCTCTTCGAATGTTCTTTGCCCAATACATTCACATGAAACTTTTAATAGAGAATTTTCATTTATAATAAATATATAAAATTTAAAATTAATTTAATATAATTTTTTATTTAATAATATTAAAATATATATATATTTATATCCAAAATAAAATTTTATCTTAAAAGAAAAATATAAAATAATATTTTATTAATTTTAAAAAATATTATTTCATATTTGAAATATAAATAAATATTATTCATTACAGTAAATAAAAGTTCTAAAACTAATATATATATTCTAAATAAAAGTATATATATTGTTTAGAAATAAATAAATTATATGTCATATACTAATTTTATATGATGGTTTATATATGATTCATTTACTATTCTTTAATTAGTTTCTTAAATATATTTACGAGGCATAATACTTCTTTAGAATAATGCTTCTATAGCATGATGCTGATACTTTATCGGACATTAATCTGATATGGACCAAAAGACAAAAAATTAATCTTTTACCACATATTTTATTCTATATGGACCAACTCAAATGAATTTATATTTATACCCTTAATGAACTTTTGTCTTTTACTTCCCCAACCAACCAATCAACAAACACTTGGACCCACTCATTCTTCTTCTTCACCAACTGTCGTTTTGTTTTTTTTTTTTGGTAAACTATCAACCATGGTTCTTGCTCTCATCTTCTAATCATTTTCTCTGATTCTCTCCATTGATGCTTTCAGTTTCTTCTTTAACGGTTATCAATATTCGATCATTGGCTCCGTTGATGTAGTTACTTCTCCGGTGGCATGAGATGCACGTCCGATGGTGCATGTTAGTGGTCGGCAGTGACAGTTCTGGTTCGTGTACTACTTCTCTCCACATTAAAACTGCATAACTTCATTGTATATCATATCACCAACGAGATCATCAATGATGGCTTCAGATGGCACGGTTCCTCCAAGGCTCAATGGTCACCGTCAAAACTTCTCTTCATTGTATATCACCAGCCATCAAGAATGGCTTCCTGGCACGACTCCTCCTATGGTGATGTATGACGACTCCACTCCGATTTAATGGCCTGGCTCTCTGATAGTGAAGAACGGTGATTGTGGTGATAAGATGCAGCAGCTCCGAGTCGTCTCTTCCTCGATGCACTAACGTATTATAACTATGTAAGAAGAAGAAGAAAGGATGAACGGAAGAAAAGAAGAATGAGATCAAGAGGAAAGAGAGGAAGGAAGAGAAGTACAACAACAAAACCATCTAATTACCCTTGACAAAAGTGGTGCGGCTAGGTTAGCTTAGTGAGGGAGATGCATACACCCAATACCTTCGTCCACCAATTTTTGAATTGTAATTAAATAAACTGGTACAGCTCAAAAATTGGGACACAGGTTCTGAAATTTATTCTTGTGTGCATGCACTTGTTGCCATCATTAAGCGTGGAGAAATTGCTAAACAAATATTATTCTAAGTATTATTGCATAGATCAAAGGACTTTGGCATATTAGTGGACAATATACCTAGTGCTTCATCATTCATCATAGGAAAACTATATATCAAACAATACATGTTCGACTAGTATAACTGGTACAACTATTTCTTATTTACCAGACTAGCTAGTGATACTGGTATAACTAGTACAACTATATAGGTTCTGAAATTTAAATATTTCTTCGGGTATTCCATATGAAAAAATCAATAAAGTGCTAAATTGGAAAATATTTAGAAAGGTCCCTTATGATATTTAATGGTTTGTTTGTTTTTTTTTTTTTGTTGCAAATCTAACACAATCACATAAGTTTGCATGATCTACCTTATACTTTTAAGGTTTGTTAACTTCTTTGTCTACATAATTTTTGGAAAACATACATGAAATGTATTTTAGCAAAATTGATGATTTCATTTTATCGGGGCAAAGGTATGTACACATAAAGAAGTGGTACAATTGAGGTAAGTTTTAATTTTTATGTTGTACAACTAGTTTTTTCGATTTTACTGTCAAAGTACAACTATGTACAAACCAGTACAACTCAAAAACTAGTACAACTATGTCCAAATCGGTACAACTCGAATACTAGTACAACTATGTTATTTCATTTTAAATTGTGCATCACTTTTTAAACGTGTACCATTCCGTACGTTTTGATATAAAAAAAATATTTCTAAAATTTGTAGATATTAAAAAGACACTGATGGTATTGGGATTATAAAATTAAAAATTTTCAAAAAATATTCATATATTTTTGAAGACTTATTATATTTTAGTAACAAAAAATTATGTAATTATAAAATAGAATTAAATAATAGTTCAAAATTGTAAAATATTATTTTATATATATTTTAAAACTATTTTATTTATTGTTATATTAATGATGTTGTGTGGGTTATTACCATATTCTAATAAACTTACCAAAAATATAAATTATCATTAAATATAAATGTGTATGTCAACTGACCAAATTGGTGTGTGTTTATAATGGTCTCTCCTAACAATTTTTGTAATGTTTTTAGAAATTATTACACTATTTCATAGTTGAACTATTTATACTGATCATATTAATCTACTTTCATTTTAATTTTGCGTCTTTTAGGCTTCCTCTTCTTGGCGACAACTTCACTCTTCTTCTTCACAATGTCTTTCATCTTCTTGGCTGTGATATCTCTCTTCTTCACAGCAGAGTCCTTTTTGTTTATGCAAATATATACTAATTAATGATGAAACTTATATATACATATATATATATCACTTATCATTGCTTATTTATGTAAATATATTTTATTTAATTAAAAGTGTTATGACAAACTGAGCGGAATTTACTAATTTGCAAACATAAGAATTAAAAACTATTTGAAATCAAATTTGTTGATACAGCAAACATATGTATGTCATCTTTTTATATATAAATATGCAATCTTCACCATGTTCTTCTTGTGATTACAATTGCTCTATTTCTTATATTATTTCCATGTCCATATCAAGAAAATGAACCTTGGGGCGAGAAACCTACCAACCAGCACTAGAAAAACACAAATCAAGTGTTGCCACAATTAAACTAGTAATAATATTATTGTAGTTAAACCAGTTGTACCAGTTAAACCATTATTGTTGTAGTCCAAATACCAAACATTAATGCTTATGCATGTTTTTTAAACTCGTGATGGCTTATGCATTATCTTTTGGAGTATACTCTTCCAGATCTTAAACTGCAATCTTTTCTGGTTCGGTAGTTGTCTTCTTTGGCTCCGGGAGTAAAAACATGAAGATGATTTTTTCCCATATATAGTACAACTGGTACAACTAGTACAAATAGTAAAACAAATCATTATCAAAACAAATATTATATAAACAAACTATTAACATATTTTGACACATCCATGAAGATTAAACCAACATTTTCATTGGTTATATATCATCTCTTTCTATAACATCAATCATACGCTGAAAAAAAATTAAATATAATCATATTAATTGTAAAATTTTAGTAACTATACATGTTTAGTTGTTATAGTTATACAGATATTTTGACAGATGCAAGCGTGAAAGACTATACTAATATGTATTATTGGTTCAACATCATCTTTTTATATCATTCATATGCTGAAAATAAAAACTAAATATCACCATATTAGTTGCAAAGTACTAGTAATTCGAATTCAAGTTGTACCAGCTGTATTGGTTATACTTAATTTAGTTGTACAAGTTATACTTATTCTAGTTATACTAGCTGTACTAGTTGGAGTTGTACTGGTTATACTAGTAATACTCTTCGTTCTTATTTTTTTAAGAATTTCATACTTATGTGATGAGATCTGGTTTGGAATAAGACATAATGGACTAAAGAAGATTATGGGTTGATCGATTTGAGATAAGAAAAAGAAAATTGATAAGTGATTGAAGAAAATTTTGACTTTGCTTTAAAATTGAAGAAGTATCAATGGAGAAGACAGGAAAAAGAAACAAAAATTAGGGTTTAAATCTGGGCGGGTTTTGGGTCAGATTTTGGGTTAGGTTTTCGGTCTGGTTCTCGGTAGGATATGAATGGCATGGATTTGTAAATATGTTGAAGTCTTTTAGGTTTTTGGTTACTTCCACTAGTTTTCCAACTAAATTTAAATGCAAAATGAAAAAGAAAAAGAAGGGGTCCATATCAGAATAATCTGAACTCTTTTGGTCCATATGAGAATTTGATCCTACTTTATCATCAACTCTTCTAATCAAAGCTAACCATGCTTACTTTATGTACTGTGACTTATTTAATTGGTAAGATGTATATGAAACAATCTAACTATAGTAATGAGAAAAAATATTATGCCTTCGCCCTCGGAAATATGAATCAACTACTTAAACTTATTAAGTTACAAAACGCATGTGATGTTTAGTACAAAATATCAGGACTTGATTTTTAATGAAATCCGTACTTGTAAATTTCATTTAATTAGTTATTAGAGTTTGATCCGCACGTTCGTGTGGATATTTTTTATTTTATAAACTTATTACTTTGATATTATCATGAACATTTTAAATATATGATTTATATTTTAGTGTTATATATTGTGTAAATTTTTAATCTTATTGTTTAGGTTCCTTATTTGAAATTTCAATATATAGTGATTTTGTTTTACACTTTTTCCTTTGTTATTGATTGTTATTAAATTTTTGATTTCGGTACACTAAAATCATAATCTGAAATAATTAAATAAAGAATCTTCTTGAAATATTTTTTTTACTTTCTAAAGTTTGCATACAATACATTTTAAAATTTTATTTATTTATACTATGAAAGGATATTTTTAAGATAATTTATATTTCTATGTTCTGTTTTTTTAACACCTTCTATGTTGTGTTTAAAAATTAAAATTTAAAATCTATCATTTTAGTAGTTTGCGATAATTTATATGTAAATACATTTTTCTGTTTAACTTTATGATTTTAGTTCTGTTTAAATAATGTAACTTTATTATTTTAGTAAATTTTATACATAGCAGCATCTGTCATATTATTTTAATAAATTTTATCGTTGTAGAATTTTTTTGGATGTTATGGTATAAAGTCTTCTGATTTTTTTTGTTATTAAATTAAGATTTCAAAATATTATATTACTTTGATTTTTACAAAATTATTTTTCCGTGTTGCTTTTAAAAATTATACATTAGCGTCTATGATTATATCTTTTTATAAAATTCAAAATATTATCATTTTGATTTTAGGCTATTTTTTAAAACAATTATATTTAGTCAAGAGAAATTTGGAAAATTACACAATTATGTTTGAAAAATAACAAATGTTTAAAAAATAAAATTAACTTTGATGGTTACCCAGATATATGACTATGTTTTGGACCTTATTTAAATACTTGAAGAAAAGGTTTATCCGTGAGCTTCATTTTCTTCAGGAGATTAATCTGGTAGTTTCATTGGTTTGGAACACGCCTACGTTAATCAAAAAATAATAATTGTTTACCCGCTATGATAGATGTATATTGACCGAACTAATGACACTATTCTTTTTCAAAAAGAAAAACTAATGACACTATTGCCCAAATCATATGCATCAGAGGCCAATCTGGGATGTGGCCCTCGCGTGATGACGGGGTAATTGATGATCTGAGACTGTGAGTCCGATGATGAAATTTGTAGTGGTTTCGGATTGGACTCGAACTTACTTTTGGCTCATATATGTTTCAACCATCTACATTGACAGTCTTTCTTTTAAGAATTCTCAACATTAAATAATATTAAAAGTAAATAAAAAACGAAGAATTGTTAAAAATCATAGTTATTACTAATATTTAAGGTTAGATTTGAGATAGAGTTCCAAGGTGCGAGGGAATCTAGAAAATATTCTGGGTGGGTGTATTTTGCAAGTTTGCTTGAGAACACACATTAGACACATATAGAAATCTTATTAGCTGATGATTATAGTGTTACTAGGAGTATATAAACTAGTATTGAAATAACTATTTTTAGAAATAAATTAACAAAACTCGGTCGCTAAGCATACACCCATGACCCATCTATTTTTATACGATTTTAAGTACATAACATTATACCCATAACATTAGATTTTCACTCTACAACCAGAATCTTTCTTTGACAGAAACATCGGAACTCAATCATTCAAATTTAATTCGGTATAAGTCACTATAATTACGATTATGCATTATAAATATGATAATGTTAGATTGCTTTCTTATAAATATTGGGTTTTAAACGCCGTAAAAATGTAATATATATATTTGTGTGTGTGTGAATTCATTATTGGTGGGGATTTAGGTGAATTCATTGATTGGTCAACAAGGCTTGGTAACCAAAAATGTTAATCCTCTTTTAATATGCCTTTGGGAGCATGTGGCACATCTTACACTGGTTACCACAAGACCTACATAATTTGAATATTTGGTATGTTTCATCAGATAAGCTTCACAAATCTTATCAACTCGTATTTCTACTAATGTAGTTCATTAATAATAAAATTAAAACTGGATTCTACTATTTGTGATCTTCCGAATAAGACAGTTACGAGGATCATATATATTATATTCAACTTCAAATTTAACTGCAAGATGGTCCTAAATAAAACTATATATGCATGGAAGCCATTACACATCATGTTATTATTTATCAACTCATATATAAGTATGTTATTAATATATCGCTTGATATATAAGCTTCAACTACAAAGTCTCTGCCCACATATTACGTCTAGTTTGCTATAAAACATTATTCTCATGTGCGTATTACAGCCGTTTAACTTCAGTATACATAGACTATTCTCAAATTAGATTCTCAAACTACATGATAATATATATGTTGAAGTTCAAAAAAGTATTAGCTAGAAATGATACAACTAAGAGCTGACAAGAAAAACAAATGATACGACCATAAATCATGTACTCCTTCCGTTAGAATAAAACATTATGTGATATGGAATAGGGAGAGTATAACGTAAGAAAAATGTTCATATATACTCTATTATTATGAATATGAAAAAGGCTCAATACTAAAACATGTTGTCTTTTTTATTATTGAGCCTTTTTCATATTCATAATAATAGAGTATATATGACATTTTTCTTATACTCCCTCTATTCCATATTACATAATGTTTTATTATGTAATATGGAATAGAGGAAGTATAAAAAATGTTGTCAAAAAAATGTTGTCTATCTATATATATAGTAAATGATATAAAGACAATTTCTACTTGATTATCGGAGGGTTTCCTTTTACAGACGTCCCTGTGAATAGTGATTAGAATAACAAGATAGGCCGATTTGCTTTCTAAAAGTAGAAGGTGGATTGTGGACAATCCCTTATCTTTAAGAATATAAACATGCAGTATATGCTTTTTAAAGACATTGAAAGGAAAACATTGATTACGTTTTTTGAATCTCACCTGCTGCTTTGGTACCTAATTGTATACTAATTTATTAATTAGTATCCGATAGAGTACTACACATTCCGGCCAACAGTTTTGTAAAATACCATCCATCATCTACAATTTTCTTTTTGTTATTATTTAGTGGAACCAATGGAGATCTCTCTAAGAGCAAGCATGTTCTACGAATGAAAGTCCGCCAGCTATAACTAGATATTTGGGAGTTTAAAGAGTTCGTGCGAAGAGAAGAATTAGGTTCGTCTTGAAAGCCGTAAAAGTTTCAAAAATCAAGAATCGTAACTTGGAAATGGCCAAAAGTTTTGCGCCACGTGTGGAGATTGTAATCTCATTGGCAAACCAGGATGAGTCACATACGCTACTATCTCTAATAGAGCAAAGCTATAGCCCCTATTAGGGAAATAAATATTTTCTCCAATATGTCAAAATAGCCACGACTCCCTTTTTTCTAGAAGAAAACTTCATATTAATATTAATTAAAATATACAAACTGAAATAATGAAAAAAAAAAAGGATAACCAAACTTAAACTGGAGAAATGGAATGGTATAAACCAAACCTAAAGCTTCAAATACAAAAACAAAAATTGGGACCAAATTAAACCAAAACTGCTGAAGTTAGAACCATTGCTGCGGTTGCCACATCAGCGAAAGTCGTTGCCCACCAGAACTCAAAGGAACAAATCAAACGTCGGAGTAATTTTCACTGAGAACTTGTCAAGAAAGCTACATGAAGTGACAAAGAGAAAAGTCAGATTATGAACAAGAAAAAAGAAGAGAGCATGCTGAGTCAAAGCAGATAGAACAGAGGGGTTTTGCCAGGTTCAGGGCCGGTATGTGGATAGACTGAAGTCGCATCCAAGGACCAACCTGCTTCCACCCATGCCGGAAAATCCCCACTTCGAGATTCCGCGCGCACACAATCTTCATAGCGAGCTAGACCTATTTCTAACACTTGAAACTTAGAATGAGAAGGAGAATCCTAACGTCCTGTTAGCCAGAACCGTGATCTAGACCTTATTCTATACTTAGGCTAAGAAACTAAAGGGAAAAGCCAAGGTCGAGAATTTTATCTTTGGATTTCCTATTCGGGTCGTTCGGATACAACTGTCGCAGCTCTTGGATTTTCTCTCTATGGTGGGATTTGGTATGAGGAGTCTTATGGGTTCCTAAAAGATATTTATAGGTATGAGGGGTTAAGTTAAAAGCACTGGTTATGGGTGCATGGAGAAAGAAAGAGGTGGCTAAAGGTGGTAGTAGCTGCACATTAATATTCATCAACTTGGTGATGCATTTCCAGCAGCTTCATCACCAAAAGCTGCATCAGCAGGACAAACAGGCAGTCATGCAGCTTACTAATCTGCAGCAGCTAAAGCACACATGCAACTTGACGAGCTAACGTCCAGCTTTTGTTACCCGAACCCTTAACTCCATCTGATCTATCCACATTCATATTCAATCGTACTACCCGTACTTTCAAGCGGTAGGAAAATCAATTTCTTCGATCCAATTTAATTTTCTCTGACCAACATCATTCACTACTGACCATGGTCACCTTCACAATTATCTGACTAATTTCTCGCCCAACTAGGACGTTTTAAGTCAAACCGTCATTCGATCCACTAAATTTCTTGAGGAACAGTCACGTGCTTTCCAACTCTTCTAAAATCCAACTTGAAGTTAAGATTTCTTCTCAAGCAGCTCAATTAACACTTGGCTTCTCGCTTCTCATTATCCAGCTAATCATTTGGCATCAATCGCATTCATTTCATATTAACACTTTGTAAGCCCTTTTAATTGTCTACATAAATTAATTTCTCGACCAGCTTCACTTATGTGCCAACCATAGTTACTTGTCTATGGTTTTAAATTTAATTTTCTCATTCCCCAAAACTTCTATTTTGGTTCTCAATTCCCCCAGTACTTGATGAATTTCTGGAAACTACTAACTATTTTCGGCCATTCAGTTTTCGTACCATTCGCTCGTATGAATTTGGGTCCAATGATTCATCCATACTTATCTCTTCAACTTATAATAAAGACGCTCGTAAAGGTTATCTATGACTTATTTTCTCGACTATTAATTTTCTTCAGCCATTTTTAGGCTCGTCTGCAGCCTTTTTTTAGAGTTATTACATTGACTCTATAATCCGATCGGCGATTTTAGAGATCCTTCAATCCTTTTTGAATATTTAAGTTCTCTATGTTCTTGCCTTGGATTTCTTTGATCTGCATGTGCCTTTTGTTTGCTTAAAGTGTTGGTTCTACCTTTGGTTGAAGGATGTGATATCCTTGATGTCGTTTGCGATGGGTCTTATATCTGGTTTGTCTTCAAGGTTTTGGAGCTGTGGCGCTTAATGCACCTTGGTGTGGAAGTTTTATTGTAAACAATTGGATCTTCTTCCTCCAAGGTTTATATCTGTGTCTTCTTGTTGCTCATCAAGAGGTCATCAAAGAGTTATATCGAGAAGCGGTTCATCCCCTAATAAAGATTGTCACGGTGTGTGATAAATTTTTAGTGCATCCTTTGGTGGCTCCTCTTTCTTGGGTGTCTTATTTGTTGTCATCGTGGGTCTATGATTTTTTTTCCACTTTTAGAAATGTTTATAATGTTTAGATAAGTTTCTGCATAATTTTCTTAGTTATGCCAGCTATTGTCTCCACATAAAGGTCTTGTTTCCTGCTGGCTTAGTGTTACTAGATTTTGACCCGCGCACCCGCAGGAGGTTCATCCAAGACTTCTCGAAAATCGCAAGACCACTCACTAGGCTGCTCTGCAAGGAGACCAGGTTCGATTTTGACAGTGACTGTCTAGCCGCATTCCACACGATCAAGGGAGCTCTAGTCAGTGCACCGATTGTCCAGCCTCCAGATTGGGACCTTCCTTTCGAGATCATGACGGATGCGAGTGACTTTGCAGGGGGAGCAGTTCCTGGACAGCGGAAGGATAAGAAGCTGCACGTGATATACTATGCAAGCATAACAATGGATGAAGCTCAGTGTCACTATGCAACTACAGAAAAGGAGCTCCTTGCCATTGTGTTCGCGTTTGAGAAGTTCAGGTCCTACCTAGTTGGATCTAAGGTGATCGTACGCACGGACCATGCAGCTTTGTGGTACCTGCTCACGAAGAAGGATGCTAAACCGCGTCTCTTAAGATGGATTCTTTTACTCCAAGAATTTGATCTAGAGATTAAGAGACAAGAAGGGGGTTGATAACGGAGTGGCAGACTATCTTTCTAGGATGAAAGTCTCAGATGAGACAGCTCTTGACGAGGAACACCCAGTGGAATACGTCAATGCGATTGGTCTGTGCAGCATGGAACAGTCATTCACCGTCAGCAAGGACTGTTCCCGTGTAGACGAATCCTTTGCTGCAGTGATCCAGAAGCAATATCCGAATCTTCCATGGTTTGCTGAGATTGCCAACTTCCTGGCAGCTGAGAAAGAACCTTTGAAGTTCACTGGAAATGAGAAGAAGAAATTTCTGAGGGAAGCAAGGCACTACTTTTGAGACGAACCATATTTATATCGGCAGCGCAAAGACGGGATCTTCAGAAGGTGTGTTCCAGAGGCTGATATTCCAGGAATCCTTCATCACTGGCACGGTTCTTCCTATGCTGGTCACTCTGCCACCTTCAAAACAGTTTCCAAGATCCTCAAGCCGGTTTTTGGTGGCCTACTATGTTCAGGGATGCCCATACTTTCATATCACGATGCAATGCATGCCAAAGAATGGGGAGTATCAGTAAGAAGAATGAAATCCCTCAGAACTACATCTTGGAAGTAGAGGTGTTCGACTGCTGGAGAATCGACTTCATGGGACCGTTCCCACCTTCTCGCAAGAATGAGTACATACTGGTTGCGGTGGATTATGTTTCCAAGTGGGTAGAAGCGATCGCCAGCCCAACTAATGACACACGCGTGGTGACCAAGATGTTCAACTCCATCATCTTTCCAGGGTTTGGAGTACCTAGGTGGTCATTAGCGATGGGGGAACTCATTTCATCAATAAAGTGTTCCAAGGATTGTTGAGAAAGAATTGTAAGACCCGATCCTGGTCTCTCGACCCAACTGGACCCACGGCTTACTTTATAAATTTTCTTTGCGAATTTGATTCTTTTAAGTCTTTTATTTACTAAGTCATATTCAGATATGTGGTTCATAAAAAATTAACCAGATAGCACAGCGGAATAATAATGTAGTTCAATTGTATTACTTAAAAACATGTTGTGGGAACCGAAATTCACACCGTCGAGTTTTAGTTGATAAAGATGGAGGAAAATTGAGTGAACCCGATTTTCCTTGGAGGTCCGAATTCTCTGCGTAATCACTTTAGAAAAATAAGAAGATATATAGCAAGACGGAAAAAGATTTTCGCTCAGAGCCGTTTATTAATTGAATAGTATGAATACAAGGTTTCTCCGAGAGGAGTAGAGATATGCTAACAACAGAGCAGGAGGCGGCCAAGACGTCCTAAGACTTGCCATACTAGTCTAACCACCTAAGCCCTACGTTCTTTAAGCTAGCAAAGCTCTAAAAGTCTAATTCTCGGATCCCCTTTTCTTCTACCCCAGCTCTCCTTATATAGTCGCTTTAGGTCGGTGGCCCGTTTATTCCTTTGCCTTCGGGCCCAAGTTTATCTCCTTTTGGGAATATTTCTTTTTCCGTCGATCTTCGTAATTATCCTAGAATCCTGACATTTATTTTCGGAAACTTGACATTTATCTTATGTGGGAACCGAAATTCACACCGTCGATTTTAATGAATAATGATGGAGGAAAGTAAGGAAAACCCTACTTTCCTTGAGGTCCGGATTCTCTGCGACAGCCAACGACAAGTGACCAAATAAATGCAGAAAAGGTTTTGTTAAGATTTGGGACTGGACCTTAAGAAAGGCTGCCTACGTACCCGTTTCGAGGATCAAGTCGGACGTAGTTCAGTTAGAAAAAATTGAACAAGAGATCTAACTGCCTGGGCGAGTTCGTCTAGTATGAACGTTTGTCATAGAAACAGGCATGTCGAAGATAACGCCTAGGGTTTCTATGTGTGGAGCTCTAAAGTTAAAGAATTGTTAGATCCTTCCGAGATGAACAGAGGTCTGCGGAGAAGATAAAACTAGAACAAGAGGCGGCCAGACGTTCTAAGTCCTGCCTCGCTGGCCTAACCACCTAAGTTCTAAGTTTTCCAAGCTAGCAGGAGTTCTCTAAGTCTAGATTCTTGGATTTTCGGATCCCTTTCTCTTCTGCTCCAGCCCTCCTTATATAGTCGTTTTAGGTCGGTGGCCCGTTTACCCTTTCGCCTTTGGGCCCAAGTTTATCTCTTTTGGAAATATTCCATTTTCCGTCGATCTTCGTAGTTATCCTCGAGAGTTGACATTTATCCGCAGAAACTTAGCATTTATCCTACTTCCGTGAGTTAGGATAAATCGTCATAGCTCCTATTAGGCTTGGATCTCCAAAATCGTAAGTGAGTCCGTGGAAACGTTTTAAGCCCTCGAACGTTCATACGATTTCTCGGAAAGATTATCTCTTCCGCAAAATAAATCGTATAGCCTAAAGAATCGATGTTCGAGTCGATCGTCCTTGTTTTACGATACACTTTCAGGAAGAACCAACCTTCCTAGCTCTAGTCGTAAAACTTGAGGATAACTCCAATCGAGCCGAACCGAGGAACATTAGGTCCGTAGCTAAGGTGTTACGACTTCAAGGAAGCCACGAGGTGCGATTTAAAAACGGACGGGCTAGGAATAGGCTGGACGCGCCGGCGCCCGGGGCCAGGACACGGATGAGCTCGCGCCGGTGCCGGGAGGACACGGATGAACTCGCAGCCAAGGACCAGACGAGCGAAGCTGGCGGGCCGAGGACCAACGGGTGAGTGGGAAAGCGACCGGGACCAGCACGGGTGAGCTCGCGCCCAAAGGAACAGACGGCGAGCCGCCGGCGCCTGGACCAACGGGCGAAGCCGCTACGCACCGGACCAGCACGGCGAGCTCAGGCGGCGCCGACCAGCACGGGCGAAAGCGCGCCGGCGCGGGACCAGCACGGGCGAAGCTCGCACCGGTCGGGCTGTGGTCGTGCGCGGCTACCGGGCCTTGGTCGCCCGCTCTTTTCCGATCCAACCTTTGTTGATTGTTTTTGCGGAAAGTCCGTAGACAGGAAATGATCTTAGCCGTTGATTTCGAGATAACCGTCTTCGACCCCAACAGAGAGTGGATATTCTAATTTGAGAAAATCTCGTATGACTTATTTTCAAATCATACGAAACTTTTGTTTCGAGAAATACTTTCCAGACTTTCGTAGTTGATTCTGTCATAACCGATTTTGACCCCAACATCTTACTTCCGAAAGTTAGGATAAACCATCATAGTTCCTATAGGCTTGGATCCCCTCTGAGATCGTAGGTGGACCTTTAGACGAGTTTGGATCCTTGCGGACCGTCTTTAATCCTTCGAGCGTTTAGACGATTTTCTCGGTTTTAATCGTAGAACTTCGGGAATAACTCCAATTGAAGCGAAGCGAAGTATGTTGTCCCGGTCGGACGTCCACAGCTATACGGAAAGTATGGGGGTCGAAGTAAGTCGAACAGGCTGGGGTTAGGTCCGCTCGTCGGTCAAGCTGACCTGCGTGCTTGGTCGAGCTCGCCGGGCGAGTACACCCATACAAGGTCATGCTCGCGCCGGCAATGACAGCGGTCGAGCTTCGCCCGAGCACACCCATAGGGTTGAGCTTCGCCCGGCGAGCTGACCGATTCGGTCGAGCTTCGCCCGATGAGCGCATTCGCCGGGCTGAACCCGTCCGTGTGCGGTTTGAGCTCGCCAGCAAGCACTCCGTGCCGGTGTGAGCTTCGCCGGCGAGCTGCCCGTGTGAAGGTTGAGCTCGCCCGCAGCACACCGTGCCAGGTGTGAGCTTCGCCGGCGAGCTGCCCGCAGCGGGTTGAGCTCGCCGGCGAGCACACCTGTGGAGTGTGAGCTCGCCCGGCGAGCTGCCCGTGTGTGGGTTGAGCTCGCCGGCGAGCACACCAGTGCGGGTGAGCTCGCCGGCTAGCTCCTTGCCAATTGAGCCGCTTCAGCGAAAGCACACCGTGCGGTGTGAGCTCGGCTGGCGAGCTGTCCGTGCGGTTAAGCTTCGCCGCAACTGCCCCGTAATGCGGGTTGAGCTTCGCCGGCGAGCTGCCCGCGTCGGGGTTTAGCTCGCCAGTGAAGCACACCCGCCGGGTGTTAGCTTGCCGAAGTGTGGGAACCGAAATTCACACCGTCCATTTTAATGAATAAAACGGAGGAAAGCCAAGTTAACCCGACTTTTCCCGAAGGTCCGGATTCTCGCGACAGCCAAAGACAAGTGACCGAATAAATGCGGAAAAGGTTTTGTTAAGATTCGCGACTGGACCTTAAGAAAGGCTGCCCTACGTGCTCTTCGAGGATCAAGTCGGACGTAGTTCAGTTAGAAAGAATTGAACAAGAGATCGAACAGTCTATGCCTGGTTCGCTAGTATGGCGTTCGCAGAAAAGCGGGCATGTCGAAGATAATGCCTAGGGTTTCTATGTGCGAGCTCTGAGTAAAAGAATTGTTAGATCCTTCCCGAGGAACAGGGTCTGGGAGAAGATAAAACTAGAACAAGAGGCGCCGGCGTCTCGTCAACCTGCTGCCTAACCACCTAAGTTCTAAGTTCCTAAGCTAGCAGGAGTTCTCTAAGTCTAGATTCTAGGATTTTCGGATCCCCTTCTCCTCTGCTCTTGCTCTCCTTATATACTCCTCCTAGGTCTGTTTGCCTTAAGATGATTGACTCGCCTTTGGGCCCAAGTTCATCTCTTCTGGAAATATTCCATTTCGTTGATCTCCGTAATTATCCTCGAGTTTTCCCTATTTTTCGGTGACTTGATGTTTATCCGATGTTGAAATGGATAAACCGTCATAGTCCGATTGGGCCTGAATTCTTAAAATCGTAAGTAAGTCCGTGGACTTGTCTTAAGTCGTTGAGCGTTTATCGATTTCTTGGAAAGACTATCTTCTCGTAAAATAAACCGTATAGCCTAAAGGATCGATGTTGAGTTAATCGATCTTGTTTTACTGATATCCTCCACGAGAAATCCAACCGTATAGCGGGGCTTGCCGGCGCCAGGCCGCTTGGCGGGCTTCGCGGCGTCGGCTCGCGGATGACTACCGCCCGGCGCCAGGTCGTCTGCCTCTCTGCCCGGCGGCGCCAGGAGTTCTCTGCCGCCCGTGGGTTCTCCGTCGCCCGATCTTTCCCCGTTGACCGTTCGTGCGGAAATTTTGTGTTTGGAAGGATCTTTAGCGTAGATTTCGAGATAACCGTTTTGACCCCAACAGTTAGCCCCAGCTCGTAAGATCGAGACGATTTTGCGGCGATGATTCGAAGTTTTCTGAAAATCAAATTTTCGCTAAGGATTCTTTTCGCAGGAAATCTACGTCATCACCCCCTTTTTATGATGATACTTACCCTTCTTTTGCGGACAATTTGTGTCGCTGATTGACGGAATGCTTGGCGAAAGTGTGAAGTCATCTCGCCTATCGAAGGATGGAGTCGCCGCTGGAAGCTAAGCCGCATCGAGGCTGCTCGCAGACCGCCGAGGACACCCATGCTGCCCGAGACGTCCTAGCTTCGAGGTTCAGATTATCAGCGACTGAGCGCGACCATGGGAAGACCGCTATTCACTACTCAAGGTGAAGAAGGAGAGAAGAGCAAATACTGAATTCCACCGCCTTCAGAAGATCCAGACTCATGAGGAGATGGACGCCATGGATCCTCTGAGGTTGCCGCTCGCGGATCGACTTCTTTGGTCGTCTCCGACGAGGATGGCCATCCTGTTTGAGTCCTGATAGCCGTCCGCAAGAGGGACTTGGCTTTAGCGGGATCGAGGGGTGCCTGCAAGCTCGAGTTGCTTCGGGTAACGAGGCCCCGCTTTGGACTCAGAGGAAGCCAGCACTATCGTCCTCGTAAAGGAGAGTGGGCGATCTCCGAGGGAGAGTTTGATTCGATCCTCAGCCTGCCGGCCTGAGGTTGCACTCATACCACCGAGGACTCAGAAGATCAGGAGCGGAGAGGATTGCGAGGCTGGCTGGCCGAGGCGGGTAGTGGTGGTGCGACCTGGAGGGAGGCGACGCGCAGGCTGTCCCTATCGCTGGGTGAGTTTGAGGATGAAGTGGCGACGCTCCGAGGCGTCTAGGGTTTATCAACCCTTCGGGATTTTGTTTTATATGTGTTTGGCCCGGTCAAGAGGCCATGATGTAATTACGGGACTGGCCGTTGGTGGCCAATCCCGCCCCTTTTGGGGCTTTGTTTGAACTTTGGCGGTCTCAACCTATGAAATGTTTTTCGATTTTTATGAACTTCAGTTTTTTCAAGTATGAGAAAGAGGGTGTGAGTTGTCGCCTAATTCCTAGTTCTCGATGATCACCGTATCTATTGTTTGCATAAAGCGAGATTTTCCGCGGGTTTACCGATTTCGAAAAGTTCGTGAATTGAATAAGCTTAAGTGAAGAGACAAATTTTGGATCTCGTATACCATACTATGTCTGTGAGATGTCAAGATCCAGCGTGGGCTGGGTTTAGGGTAAAGACCTAGGTTTACTCTTGACTGAGGTTTAGATGACAAATCGGCTTTTGTTTTGCTTTGTTTGCGATTTTAACCTGACTCAGACCGTTTAAAATCCGCGAATTGTTGTCGGCTTATATGATTTGTCTGGGCGTGAGTCGAGCTACTTCCTTCTGAAGAGCTAAACAAAATTTGATTCTTGTATGGCGCTATGTTTATCCCTCGATGTAAAAGAGCCTACCCTTTTAAAGGCGGCTATTGTATCCGTTTAGACGTTAGAGTTCGCTTGTTGTGATCAGCAACAAAGAAATGATGCCAGTTTAGAGGCATGTTACCGTTTAGAGGTGTGTTTGTATGTTTTGTTCTAGAGACGAGGATTGCCGGGAACGCTTTTGAGGAAAAGAATGTCCTTCGAGCGTTAGCGGCGTCAGAAATGCCGAAGGTCGAGTTTTCCTTGTGCCGCGATTTCGCGGTTGAAATGTCGCGGGCTTGGAGATGTTTTGCGAATGTTCGCAGCCAGAAACTCAAGAGCTCGGTTTGCGAGGACCAAGGGTCGCGTAAGTTTTGACCTGTGGAGAAGCGCCACATTCACGCGGTTTCGTGAAGTGTTGGCCTTTCTCGGGATTTGATTGTATATATTAAGGATGACTCATATAACTCTTGGAGCCTTGTCACAGTGTTTTTTTCATGCCGTGTTTACGGCGTAGAACTTTAATCGATTGGCGATAAGTTTAAATCTTCCGTTAACCATATGGTTGTTAGGACTGATTTTGGTATGAAGAGTTTATCGTGATGATTTCCGATTCTGTTATAATGGACATTGCTTGGCGTAATAGTCACTTGGTGTTCTATGAACAAATCATGGATTGTTGCTTTTAGTCGTTATGATTGGAGCGGTGGTCGCCAGTAGCTTTGGATTGGCATGGAGGCTAGATTCAGCCGTACGCCAAGGAAGTCGCTATAACGATCAGACCATGACCCTTATTAAGGTCATGTTAGTTTACTGATTGTTCCAATGGGGATGCCAATTCAGGTCCGCTTTTACGGAATCATGAATAGTCGAGGGCCAAATAGCGCTTGCCGAAGTTAGACATGCCAAGCATAGCGGAGATTTCTGAGTTATGGCTGATGGATTTTAGAAACGATCTTCCACTTTAGGTCTCACTTATGATGAATGGTTTGTATAATTTTTTTTTGTTGCATGAAAATCGTTTCATTTTATCCGAGGGGACAAAGTTTAAGGGATCGACGGACACACGCGGGTTTGCCTGCGTGATTATTTCCTTCTCGACATAACCGCTGGAGTAGAGCAGGAACCAAACCTGGAGCAAAACTGTCTATGACAAGTTACCCGTTGGACCCATTATGTTCATTTTACTAAAGTAGCTTTGTATGAATTAATTCGATTCATGCTGCAGGATTTTTCGTAAAAGTGATGTAAGAGGGGTTTTCGCAAAGGTAACCGGAGAGTGTTTCACAAATTACCTTGCGAGCATTAGCGACCACCGGATTATGTTTTCCTCATTCACTTTCGCATCAAGCAAATCGTTTTGCATGAGACCGATCATGTTTTTCCATAGGCTGTTTTGTTTTAAAATGTTCTTGTTATAATGAAAGTAATGGATGACCGTTTCACGGAGATAGAAAATCGCGAGATTGTTAAAGTAGCGATGTTTCCGCGGATTACACGAGATGTTTCTGCTATGATTTCACCTTTGACTAAAGCTGCTTTGAATTACTCATGGTTTTACCGAAGGTTATTTCGTTATTTTCGTGAAGTTCACCGGGTCAGTGCTATTAGTCGACGTTGGTATACGCTTCTAGTCGCGAAGTTTGCGAATTTGGTAGACCACGAGTTTTCAGACTATGTTTGTAACAGTGGCTATGCCGCTAGCCGCCTTTGAGATTAATGTTATTGCTGAAAGAGTTTGCTTTGTCAAAAGCGTTGTCTTGATACCGAAGCAAAAGTTTTCGAAGATGGGATTATAATGTATCTACTTTTCCTTTCTTTTATGAAAGAAAACGTTAGCGGTTCTTCCAGCGTTTCGCGGTTTTAGGAAGCGGGATGAGTATGCTTTTTTTCTCTCGTGCATCGGATCGAGATGGACTTGGATTCGTGAGACTTCCGCCTTCTCAGGGTTTGAGTAATGAGGCTCGGGATTCTGGATTATAGAATATGAGCTTTGTTAAACAATCGAGAAGGCTTTCATGGAAGAATTAATCGCAGTTTCGAATAACCAACATGGGTTTAAGGGACCAAGATGTTGCTGTTGCCCGGAGATCACGAAACGATTGCACGGATGGCGCCAGACCCTGCCGGGCGCGACGGGATAACGGGCTTCGCCACGGCCAGGCAGATGAGGATCGAGTCAGCCACGGCCGCTATTCAGCCGCGCACGGGCGCTGTCGGTTCGCCGCTGCGCTACGGCGCTCGCCACCGGCGCTTCGGGATGTCGGTTCGCTTCGCCATGCCAGCGCTGGCGCGATGATCGCCGCCGCCGCCAGGTGCCCGGCCAGCTTGTGGCGCCGGGCGCTGTCGGTTTGCCACCGACGCGAGGTTCCTGCCGCCGCACTGCACGCAGGCGGTCGGGTTCGCCGCTACCGCCAGCGCTGGGCGCGGGCGTCGGTCTTCGCCACGCCAGCGTGGCGCGCGGTCGGTCGTCAGCGCCAGGCATCCTACCGCCTGCAAGCCGTGTCCGCGCCCGCCGATGTTGCTGTTGCTCGACTGGCCGATCCCCCTGGGTTCACGATCCGCTCGTGCCTTCCCGAGTTGTTTGAAGAAGTACTCGAAGGGGAATTGGCGACTGATTTTGCATGCGGCCTCTATTCCGCGAAAATCTAGGGTTTCCCAAGGTTTCGAGGAGAATAAGTTTTATTTTCTCCAGAGGTTCTCGAAAAGAACGCTTTTTGTAGAAACCTGCATTGGGCCATGATTTCTTAACTTGTAACAAGACGAATTTTGGGTTTGAGGATTTTATCGCGTTCCCTTCTCGCTTTAGATAGAGAAATCGCGAAGCTCGCTTGCACTCTTCCTGTGGCTGGAAGCCGCCGCTAGGTTTTTGATTTCGCCGAGCACCGTGGCTTTATGTAAGTTGCTACCGTAGGAACAGCCATCGCTGGAGTTGTTTTACCATCGCTGACGCAAACTGCAAGTTTTTCTTTCATATTTCCGACATCGGTTCGACTGCTTTGGCGTCGTATAAGAGTAATCCGTCCCCCTCCTTCTAGCCAAACTGGGAACCAAATTCACAATCAGCCGATTTTAATGAATAAAACGGAGGAAAGCCAAGTTAACCCGACTTTTCCCCGGTCCGGATTCTCTCGCGACAGCCAATCCATTGCGACCTAATAAATGCGAAAAGGTTTTGTTAAGATTTGGCGACTGGACCTTAGGAAAGGTGCTGCCTACGTACCCTTTCAAGGATCAAGTCGGATCGAAGGTTAAAGAATTGAAAAGAGATCGAACAGTCTATGCCTGTTCGCCTTTGTATAGCTGCTTGGTCATAGAAACGGCATGTCGAAGATAATACCTAGGGTTTCTATGCAGCGGAGCCTGAGTAAAAGAATTGTTAGATCCTTCCGAGAGAGAAATCAGGGTCTGGCGGAGAAGATAAAAAAGAACAAGAGGCGCCGTGACGCTTCACGTCCAGCCTCGGCCTAACCACCTAGTTCTAAGTTCCCTAAGCTGTGAGTTCTCTAAGTCTAGATTCTAGGATTTCGGATCCCTTCTCCTGCTCTTGCTCTCCTTATATACTCACCCTAGGTCTGTTTGCTTAAGATGATGGACCTTTGGGCCCAAGTTTATCTCTTCAGGAAATATTCCATTTCACGATCTTCGAATTATCCTCGAAGTTTTCCCTATTTTCTGGACTTGATTTTATCCATGTTCGGGAAATTGGATAAACCGTATAGTCTGATTGGGCCTGAATTCTTAAATCGTAGTAAGTCCGGGACTTGTCTTTAAGTCGCTGAATGTTTTATAATGATTTCTAAAGACTATCTTTCTCGTAAAATAAAACCGTGATAGCCTAAAGGATCGATGTTCGAGTTAATCGATCTTGTTTTACACGATATCCTCTTCGAGAAATCCAACCTTTCTAATTTTGTCGTGAAAACATCGGGATGACTCCAATCGAAATGAATCGAGATGTTAATTCCGTGGGTGATCGTATCAAACCCACGAGGATCGATCCAAGCAAGCCAAGATGGGATTAGACCGAAAGCATGATGGGACCGGTGACCTCGATCGACCGACCAGGGCGTAGGACCGCCGAATCGCATTAAGCTTTACCGCCGGGCGCCAGG